>JACEGR010003477.1:0-104105 GCA_014170235.1 Listronotus bonariensis | reverse complement strand
AAAAAGAAATCATTAATGCAGTGGATTGCAGAAATAAAATATTAATTGTTTTTTTAAGGTAGGTTTACATCTGACATTTATTGCATGATAATTTATGTCAGACAGAAATTCTGGCTAACGTGGGGTCAAAAATTTATTCTATTCTATTCTATTTTCAGCTTTTGGCTTTTACACGTAATGTATTTAGCCGTCGTCAAGTGGCTGTGGTCAAAGAATTTATGTCCGATATAATTTTTATTGTTTACCCAGAATTTCTGTTTGACATAAATATCATGCAGTAAACGTCAGATGTAAACCTACCATTAGGTATCTAGTCATTCTAATATTTTGGCATAACCATTATTTTCAATTACCGCCTGGCATCTTCGTGGCATGGACTTTATAAGTTTATGGATGTCCAAGAAATCAATACTTTTTCATTTGGTTTTACAATTCTTTAAACAGATTATTATTATGGGGACAATTTTTATCTTTAATTTGCCTACCTACATTAGTCCTATATGTTTTCTAATAATTTTGATGGGAAGTGTAGATTACCTTTGTTGTAAACGACTTTATATTGTAAGTGACGTCATGAAATTAAATAATTTTGAAAGTATTTACTTTCGCGACTTTATAAACATTGACGTAATGACGAAATTAGATTTTAAAAATTATTTAGAAATCTTTGCGGCGAAAATATGGTTTAAATAAACAAAATAGTTCAGGTGTATGAGTTTAGTTTTAACTAACTGTATTAAAATCTGTAAAATATCTACAGATACTAGAGACGCTATCAATCGTTTAACATCCTAACGTATCATACAAAACAACAAACATTACCATTTAAAATCTTCGTTCAGTACCTGGCTAGCAAATAAAATTTCCCACTTTTCAAACGACACTTTAAAAATGTCACCACACACCTAAAGCACAATTTTCCGGAATGCACTACGACCTACGTTAAAAGCTTTTCTTTACGAGTTGAATGTCTTGCCGACTATGTACGTCCATCATCAATAAACCGATAGACACAACAACGAACGGGTTACGAGCGAGAAGTTGGCTCTGCCTAGGTGAACTCAGTCATTCCGTCAGAAAAAAGCTGCTTTTATGTTTTGGTTTTGTTGAGTCGTATCTCAGTAACCGGGATGCTAAAAGCCGTTTTAGGTCTAGTTTGTATTAATTCTTTTTTAAGTACTTTTATTCTTATTTCCATTAGGCTTGTTTGTGGGGAAACACAAAGTAGTCAGCGTCAATTAAATTTTACAAATACGTGGGGTGACCAATTGAAAACAGATTGCTTCTGACTCAAAATAACAATACCCGATTGGCCTAATTTGTGATTTTTAAACAGGCTCCATTGAGTTTATGATAATTGTTTACATAAAGTACAGAACGCCGATTTCAATGATTTTTGAATACCGTTTTTTTTTTAAGCGCTAATTACGAATCTGAAAAGAATTTCTTTAGTCGGCAAAGTTTCGTTCTCCAGATATTCATCATCAAACCTTGACTAGAAAACTTCACCAACATCCCCAATTCTTAATTTACCATATTCTTTCTTTATGCACGCAATTTTGGGTTTTCGTAATATTGGCACTAATATTTAACTTTCACCCCCAACATGGCCATGTTTAATTTATTTTTTTCTTTTTCCATAAATTGCACAGCTTCACTTTTTTAATCAATTCAATGGCGTGCAATGGCTACCTGTGACTCAAAGTAAAGCTTTGCAATTTTATGGAAAAAGTGGTAAACTAATTAGAAAAATAGGATTTTAAAAAGGTGGAAATCAAATATTATGTGCTAATTCAGCTTTAAATTCAAGAATTGCTTGCAAAAAGAAGGGGAATAGTAAAATAAGGTAAATTTGTTTTTCAACTTTCAAAATGATATTTCAAAAAACAAAACGTTGCCGACTAAAAACTTACAAATTCGTAATCAGCACCCCAAAAAAATCCCGTATGCCTAATATCATTAAAATCGGCGTGGTTTCCGATAAGTAACCAATTACCAAATGAATTAAACAACATTTTCAGTATTTTTAATCAATAAATATACAGTTTATGGTCCATTATGCCGTACATACACACTCAAGTCCACCTAACAGGTTGCAACTATAAGCAGTTTTAACTGAGCAGACCTAAGATCTGAGTGGGTGTAGGGGCAATCAGGTAACTGGTGATTTTAGTAGGTCGCTAAGAAAACTGTACAGTTTTTTCCAACACACTGCCCAGTTAACCATGTCAGGAATGACGCAATTTGACAGAAAATTTTATTTAAGTTAGTGCGTGCTCATCAAGTACTTGCAGTGGTTAGTTTTAATAAAAGGTAAACGTTATGCAGCGTAGGTCAAAATTGATCAGCAATATTTAATGTCCCACTCATAAATTGATTGACTAATCTTTAATTGCTTGAAAAATATGGAGAAAGTCCAAAATATTCAATTTTTTTCCTCTAAAATGGAATAACCCTACAGTAACTCTTTGTTTTTACTTAGTTCATAAATTACTGTAAGGCGTTTTAAATCTTTGCCCTCATCCCCTTTTTTTTCCTGTAAGATTTGTCCCCCCTCCACCCAAAAAGTGCAGCATTAATATCACAAAATACATTTTCCTGTTTCTAGCGGAAGAAAAAAATTGTGATTGTGCCTCCTCACACAGTGAGATGAGGTGAGACCTGGACTCCCCTTCCCTTCAAATGGTCACGTAATTTAGAATGTTCCTCACTATTATAAAAAGCGTTTAAGAAAACTGTACAAGAAATGCAAATTTTGATAAATTTAAAAAGTTTATGCTCATCAAATGTTATTATTTTTAAAGTATTTATGAATAATTGTTTATTTTTATATTTTAATTATAAAATAAGCTTAAAATATCAACTTTTTTGGCTAGTGGCTTAAAAGTTTTGTGTGTCTACATAATACTTTAATAATTAAGATTACGGCAACTCCTAAATATCTTTTAAAAACAACTAAAACCACAAAAATTTGTATCTAAACTATTTTGGGCAAATAGAATTAAATAGTGATATGAGCACTACCGCTAGATTTTCCTGTTGTATGCAACACACTTTTTTTTGTTTTTTTTTTAATACAATTGTTTATTTACTTTAGCATGACCCACCACTATTTTTTTAGTTAGTAAGAGGGTGCAAAATTGCTTTATGGCTATCTCAGCTATTACTAGAGTTATTAAAATAATATATGTGTTATACCTGATTTTGAGAAACTAAAAATGACGCAGTCAGAATTTAAAAAATATATATTTATCTAAAAGATACGAGGGGAAAATTGAAAATTGTCGATTTTGATTTTACCCTATATATTATTTAATATATAAAAACAAAAACCATAAAGACAATGTTTGTAGAACTTTTTACGTAGAATCTACGAAAAGTATTCTATTTTTATACAGGGTTGCGTTAAAAGTTACGATGCCAACTTATTGTTTTTCTTATGAAACATCCTGTATATTTTGTTACTAATTAATAGTCTTTGCCACTTTATTACCAAATATATACACATAGTATAACACAATTAACAAACAATAATGCCTACATACCTACATATGTTTATGCTCATCACTAAAATGTTTTCCAAAATTGAGCCCGTAACACCTATATCAGTTTTTAATAACTCTAGTAATCACTAAAAATAGTTCATAAAACGCCCATTTTTGCCCACCCTGTACATTAGCGCCTAAATATATCTAAAACTGCCAAAGCTGTGTTAACAAACTTGGCTTCTTGGGGGTTTTGGGCATGCCTTATGGGACAGTGATATCATCACTGTTGTCAGATTTAATAAAAACGCAGTGATGTCGGCGGTTTAAAAGATATTTAAGAGTGGCAGTGATTTTTACTAACCCAATATGTTTTTAAATAGTGCCTTCAAAATAATAAAGAAAAGTGGATAAACAAAATAATTGCTTGTCGAAATTTAGCAATGCATTGTAAATCACTTAGATCACGTCAAAGATAAATTCCACAAGCCGGCAATACTGCATTATCATCGAGTATCTCTTCCGCGGTATAAAAACATCCACGGGAACGCGGGAACCTGTAGGTTAGGTAGGCCGTGACAGTTCGTTTTCCTCTGTATATCTAGTAGATCTTCAAGTTTTCTGGTTTCACGCTAAGTGCATTTGCCTTTGTATTGCAACGCGGCGTTAGCGTTCGGTTTGCTTTCACTATGGAATGTAATAAGGCAGAATAATACAAAAGTCGTTTTCTTGTCTTAGAAATAATCTATATCTTTAGGTTTTATCCATATTAAAGCGATCGAAAAATAAGAGTTTTTTTTTAATTTTTGGTCATCCAACGAGGACCAAAATAAATTATGTATTTTTTATGTTAAACGGTTTTATTGTAATAAAAGCTAAAAGTAACAGTAAGTCCCAGCTACCAAATCGCACTCAATTTCTCTCATTAATCTGGGGTATTTATCGGACAAATATTAAAACCATTTAACGTAGCGTATCCTGAGCCTGAGTAAATAATATGATAAAAGTTTAAGTGCCCAACGATTTTATTATTTGTTTAATAAATACCCTAGATTGATGAGAAGGTTGGTACGATCTGGTAGCTAGACCTACCGAATTTAATTAATTTTTAGCTTTAAGCAAAATTAAACCGTTTAACATATTTTTTTTTACATAACCCATTTTCAAGTTTTTAGTTTTGTAGTAAGTTATTCTACGAATCAAGCCCTTTCATTTGATACCCATATTGAGGTAGTTGTGGAAAAAACATGTTTTTCGCCATTTTGTGGCTGCGGCCATCTTGGATTTTTATTTTTTTATAGTGAAATCTATTCTACCAAATAAACCTTTTTATTTAATACCCATATTGAGATTGTAGTGAAGTAATATATAATCCACCATTTTGTATCGGCGGCCATTTTGGATTTACAATCATTAAGAATATATTATACTGCATTGTCATCAAGATTATAAGTGTGTACCAAATTTCAGATCGATCGGTCGTTAGGAAGGGGGTCAAATTCCAATTAAAAAAATAAACAGGTCAGATTTTATCCAATATTTTTCTTGGAACATCAATATAAAAATACGTTAAGAAAATAATTAATTAAAGTTAAGACGTTTAGGGCATATGTCCATAGAAAGTTTTTTGTTTCAAATAGGTCCAAGAATCACCCCCTTAAATATTAGCATATATTTAAGGAACACCCTGTATAAACTTTTTTATATTTTATAGCAGAATCTGCTGTAAGTTTTTATGACATCATTTTATTCTATAACATCCTGTAGATATTTGCTTAGATTTTTATTACCGCCTGCGCGTTAAAAATAAGGATTTTTTATTGGTAGTTAAGACACAACAATTAAGATTGTTTTCTCCTATGTAATAAGCTTTTGATACAAATAGGTGATTCTTAAGTTTTATAAAATTAGAGTTTGTGCCCTTCCAAAACTCCTGTTAAACTTTCTTACGAGGGGTTAAAAAGACAGATAAACGACATCTTCGAGAAACTAAAATGTGTTTTAAAATTAATCCAAAGTTTTTTTTTGCGAAATACTATGGGCGAAAAAAGATTAACTTTCTGGCAATGATTTTTAAAACATAACTTAAAATTATAATAAAAACCAAATAAAAAGTTTAAATATCTAAAATAGACTTAGCATGTATCTTCCTATCGTCAAATCGCAGTAATATTCGATTTGTTGCTAAATAACACAAGGATTGACATATTACAAACCCCAATCATATATGTACAGGGTGTCCCATTTTGGTTGTCCCTTATGGGAAACTTGGAAACCATAAGAGATATTAAAAATCTGATACCCCATCCTCGAGCTCTTTTTGGAGAAAACATTTATGGTAAAAACAGATCATCGCTATCGCGAAGCGTTTCAGAATACAGGGTGATTCTCGATTTTTCACTTTTGAAAAGGCCCTGTAGCTTTGTTGTTATTACAGATACGAGAAAACTAATTGCACATTATAAAGACACTTTTTTCCGTAGAATCCAGTGGCGTAGCCAAAAATTTTTGAGCTGTCATTTTTGACATATGACCCAAACATGTTTTTTTATTAGGGACACCCTATAAATGATTAGGTAATTAAATTGCTTGTTTTTTCTGATTAAAATAATATATCATAGTAGGTGGTTTAATAAATTTTTACGTCAAATATTGGAAAAATTATGATTTTAAAGACGCATTTTTTATTTTAAAATTTAAAAATTTCCTACCACTTTATTTATAAATATATAAGTATGAAATTTTGGTAAATAATATATATGATGTAGAAGATTATTAATACGCATAATAAAATGATACACGGTGTCTCAAAAAATTAAAATAATTTTTTTTATTTTAAAATTTAAAAATTTCCTACAATTTTATTTATGAAAATAAAGGGATGAAATTTTGGTATTTGATAAATGTGATGGTGAGAAATATTATTATACATAAAAAAATGATACAGGGTGTCTCAAAAAATTAAAATGATTTTTTTATTTTTAACTTTAAAAATTTCCTACAATTTTATTTATGAATATATAAGGATGAAATTATGGTGGATAATATATATGATAAGGAAGAATATTATTATATATATATATATATATATATAAATGATACAGTGTGTCCCAAAAAATTAAAAATAATTATTTTTATGTTTAAATTTAAAAATTCATAGCGTCCTTATTTATGAATTTGAAGCAAAAAAATTTTGGTACTGTATTAGTATGATAATGTTGTATAAAAAAATAAAAATCAAAGTTATACAGGGTGTGTCAAAAATTTTTCGATTTTTTTTTTGGACTTTAAATTTTTTTTGTTTTTTTGCTCTATTGGTAAAGTTGACATGGAGAATTCATAAAAATAAAAAAAATAAAAAAAATCAAAAATTAAAAAAAAACTTGATAAATTTTTAAGTTTAATTAATATAACTTGTTTATTATTGTTGTTGTAAACTAATTTTTTGTTTTTTTCTACGGAAATGTCTCCTGAGCTAAGGGATGACAGATTCCTTTTTAAAACAAAAATATAAAACAATTTAAAAAACAGATAGAAGCCGCAATGCGTCTTTAAAATCATAATTTTTCCAATATTTGACGTAAAAATTTATTAAACCACCTACTATGATATATTATTTTAATCAGAAAAAAACAAGCAATTTAATTACCTAATCATTTATAGGGTGTCCCTAATAAAAAAAAAACATGTTTGGGTCATATGTCAAAAATGACAGCTCAAAAAAATTTTTGGCTACGCCACTGGATTCTACGGAAAAAAGTGTCTGTATAATGTGCAATTAGTTTTCTCGTATCTGTAATAACAACAAAGCTACAGGGCCTTTTCAAAAAGTGAAAAAATCGAGAATCACCCTGTATCTCTGAAACGCTTCGCGATAGCGATGATCTGTTTTTACCATAAATGTTTTCTCCAAAAGAGCTCGAGGATGGGGTATCGGATTTTTAATATCTCTTATGGTTTCCAAGTTTCCCATAAGGGACAACCAAAATGGGACACCCTGTACATACGTATGGTGTGCTACTTTGATTTTTAAGAAAAAAAATCTATTTTACTTTTTGTTTTTGGTATTTTTAGTACTCCCTCTTAGAGAACTCACAAGCCTCCAATGGTATAGTAAATTTTTTAAAGCTAATTTGTTTTAACTTACCACATAGCTCATAACAAAATGTTAACTGGAATTTGAGATGGGGTACTAACATGGCGACTTACCTAAAAAAAAAAGTAAAAACATTTAATTTTTTTTTTGATTTTAGGCTTCATTTTTTTTATGCCAAAATTAAAATGAAATTAATCACTACAAACAGAAAAATTGTTACAAAAACAAATACAATAAAAAATTATTGACACATATTGACAAGACCAATAATAATAATTTGTTTATCGATTTTGTACCATGCTGCTTAGTTTTCTTTTTAATATTTTTGATTTTGTATGGTCGCTTATGGATATTTCAAATTAATAATAAATAACTAAAAAATATAATAAATCAATTTTGTAAACGCAAGTCTTTGCAACCCATAATTTTGAAAATATAGCCGGCTATTAATAAATTGAAACCAGGTCCTCTTTAAAGAAACTCTGTACAGAGTGTCCCATTTTGTTGGCAACTGCAGGGTATCTCACTTATTAGTTAGTTTTTGAGTTACAGAGCCATATTGAAATTATTGGATTTTCAGGTGTAAAAACGGATTTGTATAAAACGTGTTACGTAGATTGCAGTAGCGTAGTCATAAATTTTCTTAATGTTATTGTTTTAAAATATTGAGCAATGTAGAGTTTTTTTTTAATAGAACATCCTGTATATCTGTCAAGGAATTAATATGCCTTTTTACAAACTTTTTAAAAATGTATGTTACTGTGGGTTTACTTTTAATAAACAACGAAAAGATCTCGTATTTTTAAAATTTGCATCCAAAATTTTGCAGTAGGCCATAAAAACAAATCAGTTAACAATTCCCTTAATTGACTTAAATATTGTAATAGTGCTCTCATTATTACTTTTAAAATTGGGTTCTTGTTCTTTGAAACATATTTTATTAGAAAACCAAGATGTCTACAAAACAACTTTAAAGAATCAAAGACCATTCGCTTTTTTTTGTAAACAAGTACAACAGCACATAACGATCTCTTTAATAAATAGATACCATTTAAAAAGTTTGTAACAATTTTAAATGAGGCATATTATTTTATTAACCTAAACAAGGTGATATTAAGCACTTAATTAAGAATTAAAACAATTCCCAAGACTTAACTAACTATTCTGCAATGTCAATGACTTGATAAGTATATACTTAAATTACCGAGCATAAAATATGTTGTAAAAGAAAAGTACAATTAAATTATGTCTAACAGTTCTGCACGCATGCATGCAAAGCTCGACAACTCCTTAACCGACAATATAGTGGAAAATAAATGAAACAATTTATGGTGAAGATGCTCTTTTCTGCAAGGACACTGCTACGTTTAAAGATTCATATTTTAATTGTTTCTTAAAACTAAATTTAATGAGTAGTAGAAACACAAAATTTAAAGGGTACTTGGTACAAAAACAAAATGACCCTAAAAAGTAAATAAAGGGAACACATAACAAGGAACATAACATTTGTAAGAATTTAGGTTGAAAATTCAAAGCCTATACAGTGAGGTCGTAAAGTCCGTCCTTCTAACTTCTGAACTCTTTGGTATATTTTCATGAAACTAAGAACAATAATCGTATCACCAGGGTCGTCATTTTTTACATATTTACCGACAGCTCTAAATGTCAAGGAAACAGGTGGCCATCATTATGGAATATTTTTTAAATAGTAAGAAGGTCGAATGATACCTTATATTAAAGCTCCTGACGAGTACTTTATAACCCCTAGAAGCAGCTCTAGATACTACAATATGGCGGTACTTTAATAATTATCCAAATACCATATTTATACTATAAATTGAGAAAAACACCTGAACAAAAATGTATTACATTGGTTTAAATAGTTAGTAGCCCTGGTTACCACACTAAAAAAAAATTATTTTATTTGTTTAAAAAGTCAGTAACCGTAGTTACTTACTAGACATTCATTATCATATAAAGTGCCCAAAGTAAAGATCTCCATAATTTCAGAACCAATGAGGTTAGATATAATTAATGTTTTGGTAATGATATACAGGTTAGGGCAAAAATCATGGAACAAGACGGACATAAGCCATAATTTTATTGATAATCTTGTAAAAGTAAACCCACATATGAATGCTACCAACAGTAAAGTACTTAAGACACAGCAAACATTATCATAACTTGTTTATTGGTTTGTTTTAACAAAGGATAAAAAAATTCAGCAGCTTATTCTGTGCTCAGAATTTATGTTCTTTGTTTATTAGAAATATTTAATTATTTTACATTTTTTTTCACCATCAGTCATTGTTTGCCACCAGCATTTAGTTATTAAGTTTATGGGTAGAGGTTAAAATTCATCTTTATCGTATATTTATTCTATAAAATAAACCGTTAACCAAGAATCCATTATTACAAATAAATAAATAAATAATAATTTTGGGAACGCAGCAAGTTCTCGTATCGAATTAATGAAGTTGCTAGGCAGTGTATACCCCACACGCCATTGTCTATGTAGCTTGAAGAGAACAAATTATTTTTAATTAAGATAAGTGTATTCAGTGGGAACGCAGATAATGAGATGTTTACTAGTGGGTTGGAACAAAAAATTTAAGTAAAAATGCTTTTTAATTTACTTTTTATGTTATACAAACTTTAAATTAATCAAAGCACTATAAATAACAAACATAAACACCAATATTTTCCTTAATTCGAGAAGATTCACCAATGTTTGATTTTTTTTCAGGAAAGTCCTTGTTGTTTTTTAATAAATTTTTTTGGCAAAATTATTTTTTTTGGTATGATAGGTAGAATTTTCAACTTTTTTTTTAAACTCAAACATCCTTAAAAAAGGAATAAATTTCATAAAATTACCTATTTTGATTTTTCACCGAAAACCCCCTTAAAACTGGAAATTTTCTAGCAAATGGTAATCTTAGATAAATTATTTTTTTTAAGGAATATAAATTTTCCTCCCCAAAGAAATCTTTAAAAATAGAGAAAATCACGAAAAAATCTCATAACTGTACGAATTTTGTCAATTTAAGAAAATTCAAATATGTTTGATTTTATTTATTATTTATTTTATTTCAAGAAAAGCCCCCTTTAAAGTTGATATTTTTTTTAACAACTTTTCTAATGTTGTTGTAAATGATAACTGTTATGCCTGAGTAGACTAAATTCCCAACTGTCCTAAAATAATCAGTGTCAATTCGACCTGTAAGTGGTAGGTGTCGTCCCTTCTCATTAAATAATTCAAATAGATTCAAGCCAACGTGTAATTTAAACGCCATGAATACAAATAGGAAAATTATAAATTGATAACTATTTCACCTAAGAAAACCCAACCAAATACACACAAGATCGGATTACAAAACGCATTGTTTTTAAACTGTGAAAAACTCCGCAATAATACTAGTAGGTTTAATATGAAATAAAAATAACGTTTGCGAACGCGAACATAATTGTATTAGTCGCATAGCTAACTAAATACGCTTACACACTAATGCAACGCAAATGACACGATCGACTTTAGCAACTAGTTGTATGAGATCGATGTCTTCACATTATTGTACAACTAGCCGACCCTAAGCCCACTTCGTGCAGCTTTTTGATTGTGAAAGAATTTTCATGACCGGTTTAGTATATCCGAAAATTAGCCCTTACAAACAAACAACCAAAGTTACAAACTTTACTTTTTAATTTATAATTAAATGAATATCGAAGAAACAATCTACTAAAAATAAGTAAATTCCCAGGTAAATTCGTTGCTTTTTCTGATCTAACCAGAACTAACCAGAACTAACCATAACATTCTACCATTGAACCACTGAGGATTATATAACAAATTCGGCCCGTTGAAGGACCTTATGTTTTCCAGCTGACTTGATATCCATATGTCATTATTTTTCTCAGAATTTTTTAAAACCATTATAAAATACATATACTTTATAGCACTCCTAAACAGTGTAGCTTTTTAATTGTGAAATAGTTTTTATGATCGGTTTAGTGCCTATTTCTGAAGATTAGTCCTTACAAAGTTATAGTTCGCTTTGTTGGGCGTTAATATCTGAACTATTTGTTTAATCATAATAAAGTATAGCCTATAACACTCCTGAATAGTGTAACTTTCTGATTGTAAAGAAGTTTTATGATAGGTTTAGTACTTCCAAAGATTAGCCCTTACAAACAAACAAGGAAAGTTACAAACTTAACCGCTTTATAATATTAGTATAGATTAGTACAAATAAATATCAAAGAAAAAATCTACAAAAAATACGTAAATTCGTTGCTTTTTATTCTTATTTATTTTAATGATAAAAAATATATCTGCTTCCGCAGAGAATCGAATCCGGGATCCCGCGTGACAAGCGAGCATTCTACTACTGGACTAACCGGAGCTTACAGGCGTAACTATAAACTTAACCGGTTTATAATATTAAGTATAGATTAATATGCATATTATTATTATATTTATATTATAATATGCCCGTACGCAACAAACGTATGCGTTCGGTTAGTGTAGACGTAAATATGTAAAATTATATATGTCTACACTAAGTGGACGTATACGTTCGTTACCCATTCGGTCGTATACGTTCGCTAAGTGAAGAAACACCTAAGTTGTCAGAACAAAATACAACCTTACAATACGTAAACTTCTAAAGAAAAGTATGCAACAAATATAAACAAACCTGCTCTGTTGGTGTTTGTTTTGGCAGTGAAAATAATCGGCATTGGTATTTATAAATAATAGCCTTTCTTTGAATTCGCTACTGACACTTTGCTAAATTATTTAAACTAGAGGCTATTATCTATTTTTGCATTTTTGGAGTCCCTGTACAGGACAAAACATGTTTCTTAACACGAATATTGTTTTCTTTATCTTAACATTTGTGCTTTTTTGTGCTGTTGTAAACTTCATCTCTGGACATACTGTATGATGTTTGGCATAATGTGTATTACTAAATATAGGTTAAAAGTAAAAGATGCACTAGAATTTACTGATCTTGCAAATAATAAATCAGAAAAAAAAAACATTTATTATATTGTAAACAAACAAATTTTTTTAGTGAATCAATCGTAACAATACAAAATTTCAAAAGTGTCTACCTTAATACGGAATTAACCCAAATTTAAGTTTAAGGAAAGAAAACTTTTTAAAGCGTTTAAATTCCAACTTAAAAGTTTAGGTATTATATGTATATTTTGGGTAAGAGAAAATGCTTACAAAGAAATTAAATATATAAAGTTATTTATTAGATAAGTGAGTTATATTACATATAAGTCACGCAAGAAAAGTTTAACTCTCGAGCCCGAGGGCGAGAGAGTAATTTCTTAAGTGACTTATATGTAATAACTCACGTGTCTAATACAAAATTTTATCCAACACTTTCGTATAAATCGTTTTTAATATCGAAAATAATTTGAATACGTCATCCATTATTTGTTACTTGTCATTGTCAACACCAGCAACAAAATTTTGTATTGTCTATAATCCACTAGTGAGCTAAAGGTAGGTACTTTAGCTCACTAGTGACTTATAGTACACTTTATATCCTCAAAATCTGATCAATTATGTAGATATTATATGTAAGTGTTGGATAAATATATATAATATATATATATATATATATTAAATTATTTTACAAGTATAGGAGTTTCATTTAATCTGATGTCCTTATTTAGTGAAAAATTTTATTTCGTTTGTTTGTTTTACTTACAGCCTAATTTAAGTATTTGAAGGGCCTTATTTTAAAGTTTAAAAGCAAAATTTAGTTAAGTATGCGTAAAAAAGAACCCACGTTTAGAATAATTTCTATTTATTTACCTGCGCAAGTACCTACTAAATTAATGGTTTACATGATGCTTTTATGGGGTTTGCATTTATATTTTGCTTTGCACTGTTATCTAATAAACAAAAGGATAAAAAAACGCCTTGTATAAAAGTTTCATACTTTTTCATCTATTATCTTTTAAGCATAGCAAACGAAACAAATGAACATCAAAAACTTAAAAAAAAATTGAAGAGGTAAACTTTTTAAACAGAACACCCTGGATATTATGTCACCAATCAAAATGTCTTATAGAAAGCTTAACAAAAATGCCACATTTATTATATCTATCTTAAATATCTTTTAAAATATGACTACCTAAATCTGAAAATTAGTATAGTAGTAAGTAGATATCTTAAAAATTACATTTAGGATTTAAATGGTCACTATTAAAGATAGATATATCAAATTTGGTATTTTTGTAAAGCTTTGATTTTTATAATGACGATATTAAACCTAGGGTGTTTCATTTAAAATAAGTTAACCTTTTTATTTTTCATCTTTTATTATGTTTAAAAGATAAAAATAGATGAGAAAGTGCTAAACGTTTATACAAGACGTTTTTTTATCCTTCTAGGTTATAGTAAAAAATAGGTGGCAAAATATAAAGAAAACCCTGTACTTAAATTTAGTTACTTGATTTGGCAACTCGCTTAAGCTACCTGACACGTGTAAAGACCGCTTTAGGCATTAACGAAGCTTAAAGTACAACCCAAAACTGTAATAAAGTATATAAATAATAAAAAAATTGAATAAACTAACTTACCATTATAACATGTTAAAAAAATAAATATTTACGTAAATAATTAATAATGATTAAAAAAAAACTAAAAAAATATTTTAAGTAGAAAATATAAGCTTTGTATACAAGACCTTCATGTTTTATTCTATTTGCACATGTTTTAATTTAAAAGTAATAATTATTTAATGAAACGCCGCTGGTCAAACCAAAATAATAGTAAATGGCCAATTAAAAGCGAAAACAATCCGCGAGTTTAGTGACCGTTTCCGAATCGGGACGCGGCGAAACCGGATGTGAACGCAACACCGGCTTCCCATACCGAATACTAATTCCGGAATTTGTATTCATGAGCTTAAGATTAGCCCGGGTCGAAACACTTGATTCGATTGAATAATTTAATGGCCACGGGCCCGTAGCGTTACTTGCCCCGCAAGTATTCTTGCGGATTCGCTATCGGCTAAATGGAGGAACAGGTAGATGCTCAGCTTAAATTAAAATAAGTTAATTCCCAAAAATGAAATAGACACAGACTTATATACACGTTCTGACTATATTAATAGACCAGTAAACCAACAACAAAGTGGGAACAATTCTTTATCTTGTTTTCAAGACGGCATTCTTTGTCGAATTTCTACCTGATAGTATTCTACACGTCTCGTTTCAACGCATATCCAGTGTACTTTTTTATAAGGTCTAGACGTGTATCATTGGGTTAGTTAATCCTTTTTCTCTTGTATAGGAAATATACATGGATAAATCGAATATGAACCACCCTCGTAAACGTCTTGATTATGACAGATGGGCGAAACTGCGAGTTTAGCTGTTTACCTTGGATTATAAACGACACTTAATAGCAAATAGTGTTCTCTGGCGGTCAACTATTTTATAACGAATAGCGGTTTTGCTAAACTTTGATGATCTTGCGTAAAGCAGGTTTTCAACGTAACAAAAACTGATTACTACTGTATTTTTAGCCTTAATAATATCGGTTTTCGTACATATTAAAACCTTGTACAGGCTAGCGTCTTTTCGTTGGCCTTGAAGGGTAAACATTTTAAAAACTTTTTAATTTACATTTTTTTCCATCTCTAATTATCAACCGAGTTACAAGTGCTTGGCCAAATTGACAAAATTTGAAAACACATTGTATCTTTAAAACGAATCAAGTTAGCTTGATTTACCTTTACCACTGAATTTATTTTAAAAATTGAAATCTGGATTGCGTAATTATTACCCTGGAAGGTCAACAAAAAACTAAACTATGAATACAGTAATAAACTTAAGCCTTCTTAACAAGGTCAAAATTATTGACACAATATATGGTTAAAAATGATCAATGTATTGATCAATAAAGTGTTATTTTCAATTGAGCAGTTAGGGCTAATGCATCAACCGAATCTAATCGCGATTGCTTTGGTTATCAACTGTTCTAACACCTAAAGGATTCGATGCAAATATTAAAAATAAAGCAGGGTACCCTAATGAGAAAGGCGAGTTTATCTTATTTAGGTACAGTTCAAAATTTTCACATATTATTGACCACGTAATGCCGGCGCCACACAATGGGCCAATTTTGACAAACTTTGACCAACGCCATGGTGTGTACGGTAAGTTTGTTTACATTTGTTGAAATTGTGTAATTTGCTATTTATAATCAAATTTTCTTTTATATACAAAACCAGTTTAATGCACTCATCTTAGTTAAAATGGCAATGTTACCAGTTATACTTTTTACTAATTTTAAAGAGGTGCTTGCTACTGCTTTCTTTTAAATATAATATCGGTTAAGTAGGTACTTCTAAATAACTAAAAAACATTTTACTTTTTTCTTTTAAGTATGCGGTTACATGTTTTTTTTTAAATATTTTTCCTATTTAATTTCAAAATATGCAAAAATATTACTTTTATTTTATTACATATTACATAATAAAACGGTGCTTTTATACTCCTAATTTGATCATATTACATTTTTGCAATCTAAGCATTCTGATCTTATAAAATCCTAAAATTATTATATTTTACATTAAAATAGTGGCTTTAGTTTACATTACATTTACCATCTTTATTCAATATTTGATAGTTTCTTGTTGGATACTCGCCAATCTACAAATTGTTTATTTAATTTTATCTTGATAACGTTGGCAGATTTCCTACGATAACGTCGATTTTAAATTATTTTTTGTTTTTAGGGTATTTTCTTTATTTTATTTTAGGCGACCGGCCAGTTAATAGTCTAATAGCAACTGGCGTGCACCCAATTTATATCATCGAATAAACGAATCCGCCCAACCAATAAAGACCATATCTTCAATTTATTTACGTTACTAAAATAATCCTTAAAAATACATCCGCACATTATCAAATTGATTTTTTACAAATTTAACAAGATTTTCTCATGCCACCCAATAACCAAATCGGAGCATTACTATTCGCCGCATTATTTCCTGGTCCATTATGGACGGAAGTTGGCTGGCAACCTGGCCCGCGCCCTTTATGAGCACTGTTTACATCATTAATTTCGCTTACTCGTCCATTATGCCCTATTGTTCAGGGTTAATTATTTGGAAAAATGCCCTTTTGATTAATACTTGCCTGTGCATACCAGCAAACTGATGAGTCCGCCGGTTTCTGTTTGTTTAGTTGTCCTATTTCCGCGGGCTATTGTTGATTGGGTTCACTAATTATGAAGAGTATTAACTCATGCGTTTACCTGAAATACTGGCCTTTCGATACTGTATACCGCTCAAAATTGGAAGGGTATTAAATCGTTAAAATTAATCCAGTAACACTGCTACAATATACGATTTCCCGAACTTAGAAATTTACATTGGTAAAGGTCTGACCACAAATAACCCCAACGGGTCTGCAGCGCAGCTCAGCCAGTGTTGAATTCAAAAATGTTTTGCCGTAGTGGGGAGTTAAATATTCCCGGGGATCCTATTACCAAAAGAAAATTATTACTGCCAAAAAACTTTAAGAACAACAAAAGGTCCTCACGTTCAAAAACCAACAAAAACTACTTTAAGATAACATTCATAGTTATGATTTGATTTGGTAAATTTTAGGGATTTTATTTGTTTCAGGGGGATTATCCCCCGGGCCACTCCCTGAATTCAACACTGAGCTCAGCCGTGCGTCTCGCTGGTGAAATGTAGGGGGATAAGAGGCGTTTTATTATTAAACTTTACAACTTCTCATTCTCTCGATTCAGCTTTAAGGACACCGCTGATGCACATGGTTATTTAACAAAATATGAGAAGAGTTTTGCATAATAATTATTAAAATAAAGTAAAATGCTCTATGAGAGATATACCGGACTAGGATAGTGCCTGGCTTTATTTGTGCCGGTTATAGGTCGTGCCCTATTTTGGTCCTAGAAGTGTCTTATTTTAACTTCGGAACTGTTCGTGTAACTAAACGGTTGTCGACTACATATTTGACAAAATTTTAGAGGTTAAAAATACTTAAAAGCTTGCTTTTAAATGTATTTCTTTAATTGTATAAAACAAAAGCGTTCACCACAATACACTAAAGAAAAACTACCAACTGCTAACCACGTCTTATGATTTTTAAACAAACAAATTTTTTCTCTTTTTTTTTTTTATTAATAGTACTCTGGACATAATGTGCAATAACTTTAAATTATGAGTACAGGCACTATTTAAATAAGGCCAGTATAAATAATAATACCCGATACTAATGATCCTAATAAGCAACTTGCAATAATTCTCTAATGTTGTAGCAGATTAAATTTTATGTAAAAATTTAAAGCTAGAGCATGAGATGTGAAAAGAAATTAACTGTCATTTTTTTACATGACGTATTTCAACCTAAATAATGGGCAAAAGGAGCAAAATTTAAAGGAAAATTTAATAATTTTAAATATATATATATTTTTTTAAATTTGCTGCCTTAGAGCCAAGTATTTTAAAAACTGTAAAAGCATCATGTAAACAATTAATAAAAACTTTTTAAAATTTCAGAGTCTTAAACTTTAAATATTGACATAAATTTTAATTCTCCACAACATTTACCTATACAATTTTGGCCTATTTTTAAAAATAAAGGTACTTTACCTTTGGTTATTTTTAATACTTTTAGTTATAACTGTATATTACCAATCGGAGTAAAATTTTGTACTTATAGATTTGGACCATAAGACCAGTTTCTCAAAGACGTTTAAAAATCCCAAATATTTTGTTCCATTTGTCACCCACACAGCCTATTCTAGGACACACTGTCTATGGATAATATAATTCAAATATAAGCTAAATAAAGCATATTTGGATTAAATAGCTTTTAAAATTTGTAAATAGAAAACGAGCAGTGAAAATTGTAAGATACTTTAAGAATTATATTTTATTAAAAACTGCGTTTTGAGTTAAAACTCTTCAAATAAGAATATTTTGAGACAGCTTAGAGTTAAGTAAAAAAAAAACATATTTTATAAATACGTAATTTTATCCTCTGTCTCCTCTTGCAAGTACTGGTATCTTCTTTGTATTCTTTACATCAAAATTTTCAATTAACAATTGTTTTTGTTTTTATTCCTTTGGACAAACCACGAATGCTGAAAGCCTAAATACTAACATACTATGGGTGTCTTCAAGATAATAGGAAGTTTGTTAACACGGGATTTGGAGGACAAGGAGGAAAGCAGGTTCCACAATTAAACTCTAGAAATTAGGGATAAAAAACGAACAAAGTAAGAAGTTAGAGGCCCGGGCAATTGGGTCTACGTGCGGCACCACGAATTTTACTGAAGAGAATTGCAAGAGGAAAAATTTTACTACACAATTTCCTAAAATAGAAGCCGTGATAATAGTTATAAAAAGCAATAGACTCCCGACAGCAACAATGGCCAAAGAATGAAGGTCTGTTTGTAGGTAAAGGATCAATAAGAGGTTTAGGTCGAATTAAGATTGCTGAGGGTTGAGGGAGACGCGATTCTCTATTATAAGAACATTATTCCAAAGATGATATGATTTGAAATAGATACAAAGTGTATAAATAAGAAGGAAAAGAGTACTTTTTGGATCGAAAGGAAAATCCAAGATTTTTGAAGCTGCTGTGTCTATAGATACCTATTTTTATGCTAGTTAAGGTTATTTTCAAATGTGACACTAACAAGATTGAATATGTCTTTGCTTTGCAAAACCTGGCCGCTCATAAGTAAAACATTTTGATTCATTTCATTATTTTGTTAATGATATTAATCGTTACCACTATAATTTTATTTAAAACCTGACTTTACGCATAATTTAGTTAACTTGTATAGTGTATAGAATTGAGTAAATATTATTTGCACTTGATGTTATTAGGTTTGTATAGGGCACCAACAATCGTACTCACTTTTTTTACCTTAAAGACTTTTATTTAAAAAAACAAAATATTTTTAGAAATGTATTTATTAAAGCAAACATAAATATCGCAACCTTTGATTTTATTCTCAATTTAGAATTTTTCTTTAAATACGCGTTTTGTTTTTAAACTGTGTATTCGGTATTTAACCTTTTTGCCTTGTTTTGCTATAACTACCTAAATTAATTTTTTATTTATAACATAGTTCAAACTGTTATATGTAATATAAATCCAATCAATATGTCAACTTAATGAAACGTACAAAATGTATGTAAAAATGCAACAGTTGGGCAAAACAGTATTATCTGATAAACCTAATAGACAAAATTACTCTTTAATACGCTAGAATGGTATCATATATTATAGACATATACATAAGTACATGAAATATTTAACATTATTGTTTTACTTTTGTTTGTATTTAAGTAATATAAAGAATAAATTGATAACATTATTTATTTTATTCTACTTCACCCATATATTGATTTAACATTTTACGGTTTAATGTTCAGCAAAATTATAGTCATCTTTCTGACTTATTTTTATTAAAATAAGTACATGGGTGTTCCGAAAGGTCGTGTCGTAACGGGACTGATAGAGTAAGACAAAATAATGTTAGTACTTCATTTTAAAAAGTTTTATCGCGCTTTGTTAGGGTTTAACTGACTTAGAATTAAAGAATACTATATTCATTTTTTGTACGTATAATTTTTTAGTGATTTTTATAGTATTAGTCGAGTCAATGAAGCTTAAAAACAGGCAATCGTCGAAAGTCCTCAATAACAATCCGATTTTGATATATTTGTTATTTCTTATTTTAATTTTTACAAGTTATTTAAAATAAGGGATTTCTTAGATGGGGAAATATTTATTTGTATTTTTAAACAATATAACTGTTATTTACACAGGGTGTCCACCAACCTTTGCGAAAAACTTTAATAGGTCATTCTTCAAAAATTGAAGAAATAACCTTACATAAACATATATCCTAATCGTTCTACTTTTAGAACTACGGGGTGTTACAATCATTTTTTACCAATACAGATATTTTTGGGAAATTTGGGAGCGTCTTTTATGTAGAACATTTTTGACGTTCAAGAAAAAATATTTCTTTTTCAGTGTTGTCCGTGAGGGATTTACTGCAAATAGGTTAAAAATCATTTATCGGCATGTTCAAATTGCTATTTATTTAGTATAATATGGTAGTCAAGTTAAGATTACTTAGTTTCCTTTACCAATCACTACATTAATTAAAAATTAAAACACAAATGTACTAACCAATCTTTCGCGTAGAAAAATAGAGATATTAGCGATATTAAATGCCAAGAAGATTTCCGATTTTAGTAACATAAAAATCTTACAACGAATAAAAAAATAAGACTAAAATTGTTTAAAAGTATAACAGTTATGATAAAAAAACGTTTTTTTTTAAATTTCAACACTCGTAGTTCCAGAAGAGAACTTTTAGGACATATGTTCATATGAAGTTTTTATTCTTCTTTTGATGAAAAGTAACTCCTTAAAGTTTGTCGTGAGAGTTTTTGCACACCCTGTATAAGAAACATAGATATTGTTTAAACAATTTAAATAATTATTTCCCCCTCTGGGAGGTTTTTATTTTAAACAATATAAAAAAAGTATTAAAAAAATATTAAAACGGAGCTGTTATTGAGGACTTTTATCGAAAAGTCTTCACTGACTCGACTATATCAATGAAAAACCCATAAAACCCAATTTTGTAAAGAAATGTTTAACATTTAAAAACAAAATTAAAAACATCCAAAATGCAATTAAAATAATGCCAACCTGTATTTCGCAAACGGTCAAAAGTACGACTATAGGCCGTTCTGTTAAATCATTGTCTTTTGGCTAATGGAATTTGTAATAGCATTTAGTACATATACCTTTTGAAAACCCCTTGTATATAATTTTAATACCACTTCCCCTTGGAAAATAAATTTTACTGAAATCCCCAAAACTACTTGGGAAAATTATTATTTAATCTTAAAATGATTGTTTTATTGCTGTACTACAGAAACTAGTAACTTCGTAATTTTCCAAGTATTTGCATTTTGCGTATTTTCTTTTTTTCGTAATACCGTTACGAATTTAATTGCTAACGAAAGCTAAGTAACAAAATTAACGTTTAGCTTAAAATTTTTTTACTTGTCTATTTAAATTTCACATTTTTTCGCTTTAACGATATTTATCTTTAATTTACGGGTTTTTGTTAACGCAAATAAACCATAATTTATTAATAAAATATTTTTTTAAATTATAATTTATTGTTTAGATTTTGTAAAAATAATTGATTCTTCATTTACAACTTAACAACAATATAAAGAAACTTATTACATTTCTAGCTTGTTAAAAGAAAAAAAATACAGAATAGGCACTAAATAACCATTTTCAGATAACAAACACAGAATCATTTTTATAACGGAAAAATCAGAATCATGCAGTGTGTCCAAAAAGTTTGGAAACCCTTAAATATCTCATGCTGCCGCCACACATTGGGCGAAGTTGTGGCCGAAGTATTTATCAGTTAACAGTTGGCACACTATTGGTAAGCAAAGTTGGGCCAATCAAGACTAATATAGACGAACTACCCGTGCACACAATAGTTGTTTGCAAAAGTTTGTCGTAGTTGGCCCAATGTCTGGCGGCGGCATCAGAGAATTTTGAACTGGACGAAATTTGGTACTTCATAGAAAAGTCATATTCTGAATTTAGTGTTGATATTGGCAATGTTGCCTGATCTTTAGTTCTGCAAAAATGAATTCAAAGTTTTTAAATATAAATGAGGTACCACCTTTTTTATTTAATTATTGGATTTTTGCTCTACAATGGTATAAAAATCCAATTTTTCTCTTTAAGTAATAATAGCAAAACAAAAAATGTTAAATTTAGTAAAAATAATAGGTGTAAAGTGATGGTGGCTTGACAGTTTTGAAATTTGTCCATTTGGTTTAAAATTCTCCGAGATATTTAGCGTTTCTAAAGTTTTTGGAAACATTGTATAAAATACAGACGATAAATTATAAATAATTCTTATGCTCAGTTTCATAATGTATGGTTACCATCACTTTTGGGTTAACTATTTTGGCACACCAATCACATTTCGGTATTTCGTTGTTTTTATGGTAACAAACCTAGGGTTAATGTTAACCAAATATTGTAAAACTGGCCGTTAGTAAATATAATATATTTTAAAAATAAAAACTCTCAAGAAAGTAGCCAAACGAATACTACAGCTTTAAACATATACATAAATGAAAAAGAAAAACTCTAAAAATAAAAAAATGTGTCTATACTTTTTAACTGCATAAGCTAGCAAAAACCTACCAACAACGAAATGACATTATCCCCCTAAAAATATATAAAAAAGGTAAGCAAAGTTCACTACTAAACTTATGCTTGGCCGTGGGCTTCGGCAGCAAAAAGAATGGATATCTCAAATGAGTGCCAAGTTCTGTATGTAACAAAACATATATGTCATTTAATAGTAAAAGCGTGGGGTCAGCATTTTACATTGGTCAGCTAGCTTTGTTCATCAGTCATAGTATATTTGCGGATACTAGTAATTGTAACATTTAATATATTTATCACTCACACTTTTTACTATGAAATGACAATATTTTTAATGAAGTTATTTTCTAATTTAGTTCAGTTGATCTACCGTTTTTGGACTTAAACTAGTAATTATTTTTCATTTTTAGTTTCTGCGAACGATTTTGACAAAATGGCGAAAAATGTATTTTAATGAACAAGAGTGGCAAATTTTAAAATTTTTTCCAACAGATTGCAACTCACTAAAAAATTTCTTCTTCTATTAAGTAGCAAAGTTTGAAATTTTGCCAACAGATGGCAATCCAGGCAATGTTTGGACCGTTGCCAATATATTGCAACCCACTAAAAAAATTTCTTCTTCATTTAATAGCAAAAGTTTGAAATGTTGCCAACAGATGGCAACCTAGGTGTTGAATTTTTATAATATAATGGAATTTTTTCCTGGCGATCAATAAAGATAACAGGATACTGTTTGCAATTATTGCATTGTCATGTTTCCTTAATACGTGTGCAAAGTTTCAAAGAAATCGAATAGCTGGAAGTTGGTTAAAATTAGGCTCAAGATTCCGTTACATAGCCAGATAGTTACAACCCAAGTTAATAAAAAGCGTGTTAACGGCATTTATTAACTGTTATTGTTCTATAAAAATTGAACACCAATGGTGCAATAGCCAAATTGTGTAAAAACTAAAAAATTTCTTCCTTCATTTAATAGCAAAGTTTGAAATGTTGCCAACAGATGGCATCCTAGGTGTTGTTTATAATATAATGGAATTTTTTTCCTGGCGATTCAAAAAAGATAACGGGATACTGTTTTAAATTATTGCATCTTCATCGGTCCTTGACACGTGTGCAAAGTTTCAAAGAAATCGAATAGCTGGAAGTTGGTTAAAATTAGGCTCAAAGATTCCGTTACATAGGCCATAGTATAGATGTTATAACCTCAATTATTTTTTTTTTATTCTATTTAAAAACAGGCCAAGTCAAATCCAGCACTACTTTAGGATCTCATACGTTTTTGAATTTTGTACAGAAGTTGACACTCACCTAGATCTCTATTTTTGGCTTTCGTTTGGCGAACCCCACGGCCAAGCATGAGCTTAAGTATTGAGCTTGGCTAACTTTTTCACATTTATGTTTTTAGTGGGATATCATTACTTTTTGTAAAGAAAACTAGGCATGTATTTAGATTTAATATTTTTATTGCGTTACCCTGCATGGTATTTTTTTATGCTATTGTCTACATAGATTTTCTCAAATGTTAGAAATAACAGTGCGCATTGCCCATTCATTATCTGCTACCCTTTTAACACGCGTATCTAGGTAATAATCTGTGCTTCTATTAATAAACTCAGTTACCTGCGTATTTTGGTAAGCAGTGTTTAAAATAAAGGTTATTACCGTACTCGTTACCCCAAAATATATAATAATAACCAGCAATCATGTAACACTGACACAAAAAAAAATCATCATTTTGTAATTTATTTTATTTCATAATTTATATCTCCTTTTTATTTTGTTTTATCTTGAAAATGATAAAAGATCTATTGTTTTGTCATAAAAACATTAGAATACTATTTTTATAAGGTTATTAAATGTATTTTGTTTGGATCAGTAGAGTTTGCTTCTATAAAAAAATCATAAAAAACCAATATTAAATGGTACTAAAAAGCATGACGTCTGTCTATAAGGAACAGACATTTTTTTAAACTAAATTACTGTAAAAAACCTAATAATAAATTATTTTTTTTAAACTAGACTTTTAGAACAATAATAAACAATATGCAATAAAATTTGTCTTAGCGACAACTCCTATTACTAAACAAGATTTCTAAAACCCAAAGGGTATCAATTCTGATATGAAATAAGTTCTTCGACGCTCTATCGAACGCGAAAGCGTCTCTCAAAACATTTTAAAGCGTCAATTTTTAACCGATTGCTCCGGGGAACGTTCTTTTATATTTAAATTGGCCATACTATCAAACACCAAGATGGGCACGTAGAAAGAGATTAAATAAATATTCTCCCAACAAAAAGTATCCCGTAATATGCTCGATTTTTTTATAAGCTTCAATACAAAAATGCTTTAATTTGAATGGCCATATCTCTTTTAATACTTAAGTTAACAAGAAAATAAAAAAATATGAAAAGGTGAACCTATCACTTTACCTGTCACTCACTGTCGTCACTGTTGTTATTTAGTGGTAACAATACATCCAATAGGTAACAGAATAATTAAAAGTAAAAAAAAAAATTAGTCGCCCTGTACGATGTGCTGCTGAATAGGAGTTATCAAATTTGTGACAATAAAATATTAAAGATAGGTATAAATATAATTTATTTACAGAAAAATTACGTTATTTTAACGTATATTTCCTTAACATATTTTTGTTCTTATTGTCTTGATAACTCAATAATTAATAGTCCGGTCAATTTAGTCATTTAAAGGTACTAAAATTCCTATTTAGCTATAAATGAATAAAATTGTTCAAATCATAACTAAAACAAAATTTTAAAACTCCCCATCATTAACGGGTAAAAAAATTGACTTAAGGTCAAAGGTAAAACAAATATGTTTTTAGCGAAATTTTTAAAAATATTGTATATCATAAAATTGTCCAGAAAAAAGGTAATTATATTATTTTTCCTAAATAAAACCGTTTCTAAGATATCAGGAGGCAAAAAGTTGCAGCTTATTAGCCAAATAATATTTGATTAGAAATATTTTAAAAACACAAATTTTTAGTAACAGGCAACTTTATTTCTAATGCTAGGATAAAATTATAAAATGTGGGGGTTTCCATTTAAAAAAGGATTTTTGTCGTTTCCTTATTTTAATTTTTTATCCTACTTTTAAAATACCCAGTAATAATATTTTTAAAAACTTTACAATTACTTAGTCAAGTTAAGCCTTTCTTAATAGGAATTTTATCCTAAATTAAATAATAATTTTTATATAAAAAATTAATAATTATTTTTGGGCATGAAAACGTAATTTTCTGACAAATTTGATAAGTTAAAAATGCCTATACTTAGGTATAGGACATAATACATAAAATATGTTTAGAATCTGGTGCAGTTTCCAAAAATGTAAAAACGATATTACTTAAACTTAGCGTCAAAAATTGAAAAATGTATATTTAGTAGTTTCCGAAATCCTTTAATAAGCCACTCACCGTGAATAACCCTGTATACGTCTTTTGTAGATAATTTAATCTATAATTCTGCGATTAAACTTACCGTTTTCGAGAAATTCGCGAAAACCTTATTTGTTTGACCTTTGACTTTAAGTCATTTTTTTACTGGTTGAAATAATGACGAGTTTTAAAATTTAGATATGTTTTAAACAATTTCATTTATTTTTAGCTGGATAGGAATTTTAGTAACTTTACCCTTATGTTTAGGTCCTATTTGACAGGACTATAAAAGAAATATGACCTTTTAAATTAAAGGATTTTAGTATTGAAGCTTATGAAAAAGATCGAGCATATGCGATAATTTTTGTGGGGAGTGTATTAGAAAATAAAAACAATGTACAGAATAATAAAGTTGTACAGAATAGTGGTATTAAAAAACAAAAAGAAACCTTTGGATTATTTATTTCTAATACTTTTGCTTAATATGTATTGGTATTATTATTATAAGAAAGGATATAAAACCCAAAATTGTAAGTGTTTGCATATAAATAAAAATTTTGTCATTAATTCTTTTAAAAAATGGGTTTAATTAGAAAACAATTAATAAGCTATATTTGTCTAAGATGCTAACCTACCATTTTAGAAAATTATTTTTACGAAGCTTTTTACTAACACTACTTGTGCGGTTATTGATTTTCTAAATGTATTCAAAAACCTTAGTTTTATGTTTTATGATTTACGTTTATTACCCAAGTGTGAAAACAGTGTAATAAAGGTAACCTAACTAAACCCCTTTTTAAAATAAAATTCACTTTTATTATTTCTGTATACGTTTTAAACCAATTGTTTTATTACAAAGATGTTATATCTTTTTAATTATTAATTACTTTGAAAAATTTGTCTTATAAGGAAAATGAAGAGGTCAGAAACAAAAGGCAAAAGTGAAAATTTGCCCTAAACTAGATTAGATCCAAATTAAATAGTTAAACTTAAAAATTTACAAAAACATCTACA
This sequence comes from Listronotus bonariensis, assembly GCA_014170235.1. Classification (NCBI taxonomy): domain Eukaryota; kingdom Metazoa; phylum Arthropoda; class Insecta; order Coleoptera; family Curculionidae; genus Listronotus; species Listronotus bonariensis. The sequence continues at coordinate 76,866 of JACEGR010003477.1, read as the reverse complement.
TAATTTAAAAATATTTTTCCAGAATTAAAAAAAAATAATAATAATTTAAAATTAAATATTTTAGGAAAACAAATTTGTTACCCATATTATTATGCCAGATGCTGATAAAGCAGTAATAGATAATTTAAAAAATATATATTTTAATTATGGTCATGGATTAGGGGTAGTTGCCATCCCTTTTTGGTGGTGAACATTTTATACATTTTAACCACAAGAATCGATAAAAAAAGTTTCTTAGCAAAAATGTTTTATAATTTCCTTAATCCATAAATTTCTGACCGTGTTCAATAGCTAGAATTTCTATCTGACATAAATATCATGCAATAAATGTCAAATATAAACCTACCATAACAGACTTATAAAATATTACTTACTGCAATTTTATTAAATACATAACTTTTTGCACCGTGTCCCCATACATTTCACCAGCGAGAGGCACGGCTGCGGGCATGTTGCGGTGTGTGACCCGACCTTAATTCGGAGTTTTTAGGTTTTTATTAAAAATAAATAAAGAAGTAGCCCGCCATTGGAAAGGGGCTGCAGCTCGGCATCTCCTTCCAGAAATAAGTCTATATTTCGTTACATAATGTTAAATTAAGATGAATAAAAACAGAGATGATAGGGAAACTTGCATTTAGACATAAATAAACCCAATTTAGTTACAACATGTACACTTCCTGACAATGTTATATTGTAATGGAAGTATACAGGAACAATTCACAAACATAAATATCAAAATACGCAAAAATAAACAAGAATATCGCACGAAACCATGGTTTTGTTTTGTAATATCGTAATACCGCTAAAGAAAGAACACTGTAATAACAGTGGAAGAGCGTCTTAATTAAACCTTAAGGCTACGCATTTCTGTTTTCTGTAGGTATGTGTATCTGGTTTGCAGTAATTTTAAATTGCTTTGATATATACTGCACTCTCAGCGCTTTAGGCTCTTTTAAATCTGTTTGATATCAAGTTAAATCGAAATTCTAAAGATTAAAGGAGAGGTTCCAGCACGCGATGTAACTTACTTTAGTATCAAAGATGTTAACTATTTTTATCATCCAAACCAACATGAAACTTACTCATAATTCAAAAGTTATGGTTAAAGGTGTACATACGAAGCAGTAGGTAATTATCAAAATAATTGAACTTTCTATAAGTCATGAGATAAAAAAATATAGCAATTTACAATGGGGTGCTATTTTAGCGACTATTTTTGTATTTTTGCACTCATCCCTACCCCATTGCATATTTGAGATAAAACTGGTTTTACGGGCATATAGGTTTACTTAGTTTTTTACACTGTTGATAGATGGCCCGGTGAACAATAAGCTAAACCATGTTTATTCGACATTGCTATTTCTTAAATCGGACAGTGTTCGATAGATGCAACTAGGACTGGCAAAAATCGAAAAAAGCATAACCGTTTAACTGGTTTTTAAAAAATTCGGTTTCGGTTACAACCGGTAAACCAAATATTTAAAAGCGGTTTTGAAAACCTGTTTTTAAACCGAAAAACCTACACCGGTTTTTAAAACCGAAAAACCGAAACCGGTTTTCAAAACTAGAACTAAACGGTTTTTAGAACCGAAACACCGAAACCAGTTTTTAAAACAGAAAACCAAAAACAGTTTTTAAAACCGAAAACGGTTCTCAACTTAACCAAAAATTGGGGTTCCCAATTGAAAAAACAAAGTTGATATGAATATGACCTTAAAATTGTAGTCAAGGTCACAAACTGGTAATACCAATAAATTTGTCCCTTTATTTTAAAAGTTTTACTTGAAACATTTTCATCTAAAATGCGCCGTTTCCCGGTTATTTGCCCGTCTAAGGTTAAATGAAACACCCTGTATAATCTGTTCAACAAATATCTGATTTTACAAAATAAATGGTATTTCTTTTGTCTTAGATATAAACCGCAATTAACCAAAAAACGATTAATTGATAATCGAAGAGCCGGTTATCGGTTTAGGTTCAATTATCTAAAAACCGGTATTCGAAAACCAACCGACTATCCACCGGTAATCGAAAACCGGTTTTGCAAAACCGGTTAACCGGTATTCGAAAACCGAGTTTTCTAGAACGGTATACCGATATTTGAAAACCGGTTTTTCAAAACCAGTATAGCGGTATTTGAAAACGGTTCTTGAATACCGGTTTTCGGTTTTAACCAAAACTGCGGTTAACCGAAAAATCGGTTTCGGTGGGCAGCACTAGATGCAACCTTTCAGTGCAAGGGAAATACAAGCAGTAAAGAGTTTCTTTTTCTAATTAATTATAGTCTCAAGTTTTGTGTAGTGTTTACTACAAGTTGTGATGTATAATAAAAAAACAGTGGTAAAGGAAGCACTGAATTGTAATATTCGTTATAATAATGCATTCTGTAATTTACAATTGCTTGTGGTATAACACACGTTTAGTAGAAGCTATTGCAAAAGATTTCCTAAATAAATTTATTTTTATTTGTTCTGTATATTGTATATGTATGTGCGGGCGCCTATTTTACTACAAGTAATTGTAGAATTTCGTGCATTTGCATAATTTCTTTACCAAATTTCTTTCCGTGTGGCTTTTTTCAGGTCCCTCAACTTTTTCTTTTAACCCGTTTTAAAAACATCTTTTGCCATTTGAACTTCATAGTGAATTAATAAACACCTATAATTTATTTCCGTTTAAGTAAAACACCTAAAGAAAAAGTAAATTGCATTTGTTTAAAGAGTCAGTAAAAATAGTTATGGTTATAAAAAATATATTGCATTAATTAAAAAATCGGTAACCATGGTTAAACAACAAAAAATTAATTATATAGAAGAAAAAGTTAGGTACCATTACGTACTGGGTGTTGTTTTTTTTTAATGAAAATTGATAAATTTTACATTTTATTGTTTAATAACTTTTTTTCAACAAAATTAATAGAGACTGTATACGTTTCTGTAATATACATTTATAGAAACGCTTTTTCCCCATTTTGCAAAAGTTTTTGTAAACATTTCTACGCCACTGAAAAAAAAAACAAAATCTACGATATGTCATCTGGCAGAACGATTATAACGAACAATGGTTTATATACGGCAGGTCTGTAAGCACAAATTTACCGATAGCCTTAGCATGATTCAGCGTATTGCCATTTTGCTTTAGTAAACAGTATGCAGAAATGCTGCGATGATTACGTAGGTATAGTCATCGGTATAGTATCACAGACGAATGGGCTTGCCTTGATCTTTGTGTAAAAACAAGTTTTTGAACAGTGCTGTACCAACAAAAAAATATTAAAAAACACTTTGTTACTAAAACTTAATTCTTATACTTTTAATTTCGTACAAATTTTTTTACTAACTATAATACATATGTATTATAAGTTCACAAATATTAATTTTATTTAAATACTGGATAAAAAGGGTTAAAACAGAAGTTCTAAAATACTGGAAAACTAATAAAATATACAAATTTATATATTTGTATCATATTTTTACAAGCACTGGGAAAATGTTGAAAAAGAAAATTCCATAAGAAATAAATAAAAGCATCGAAAAAAAAACGCTAAGACACGTCAAATTGAGTTTTAAGTTATTCAACAAAAAAATACAGGGTGTGTAATGTAACGGTGCCAAATACCAAATTTCTTATTTCAAATACAACACCCTGTATATTTCATTTTTGAATTCTTCAAAACATTTTTTACACATTTCGTGTACAATGTCCTATATTTATCTATAACTGTTTCGGATATATTATTTGCTTCTAGATTTAATTCAAAAATTATTAATAAAACAAAGTTACAGAAACTTCTCAAAACACACATTGAAACCTGTAAACAACAAAAAAAAAATGTCAATGTGGGAGATGTTTATAATGCTTTCTGCGAACGTATTGGCAACATCCTAATCCTAAATATTATGATACACATTTAATAATATTAATATTTTAATTTTATCAGTGAAAAGGAATATTGAAATGGTTTATGCTTACTTTCCATTATTAAAACTTAAATGAAAAGTGTATTTATTAATTTTTGCAATAAATCTGAAAGCATTTAATATTTCCGAAACAGTTAAGGATAGGTATAGGACACTGAATACATAGTGTGTTAAGTTGTTGTAATGTTTTAAAAAATCTAAAATTTAAATAATATACAGGGTGTTGTATTTAATATAAGAAAGTTGGTGTTCGTTACCGATACATTAGTCTGGTTTCGGCAAAAAGATATAAAGATTTAGACAAATTTTAGTATTTTTCAAAACAAATATTTTTATGGGTATTTAATACATTAGAACACTTAATTAACGTTTAAATTTTTTGATTTCATAAAATTTTTAAAAATACAAAGATATTCCTAACCTACACGCTTAAACCTCTGAAATCATTGTTAAAGCCAAACTGCCAAAGCTAAAATGTTAGAAAACATATTTTTAGTTAGAAAGATTAAATTAAAAAAAAAAAGAAAATAAATTTTAAAGGGAAATGTTGACAAATAATGGAAAACGAGGTACTTATATATTTTGTGTGTCATAAATAATGTGGTATATTATAAGACATAATTTTAATTACATTTCCGTTAAAATAAACACAAACACACACCACAATTAAAAGTAGCGTACCTATAGAACACCAAAAATCATTATAATTTGATTATTAGTTTAGTTTTTACAAAAAACAAAAAAATAAACTCATATTTCTTTAAGAAGAAACCACTTAACGATCTTTTTTATTATTATTAGTTATTATTGGTGCTTAGAAGCCGCATTTGTTTTTTTAATTTAAAGTAAATGGATTACCTCCATAATTCAAAATATTTTATTTACTTTTTGTAACCTTTTATTATCAGTTGGTGCCCAATCATACAGAAATTATTTACTTTTAATACAAAAAAGCTAATTAGATAATAAGCGTGCACCTAACAGACTTCAACTCGGACAAGACAATTTTCCAAAACCCTCTTTATTCCAATTAGATCAGATTAGTATGTCTCGCACGTAACACGTAGCCCCGTCTGCCTCAATCGGCCTCATACTAAAAGATATCTAACCCAAGGCAAATCTTTTAAGCATTTAGTCTTAACTGTACGACATCTCCTTATAAGACCCTAATAGGATAGGACGCCTGCTTTACTCGTTTCGCCCTTTGGGTATGCGAACCGAGATGGACCTAAAACCATTCATCCTTTGGACTTTTGGATTTTCAAATCATATAAAAGGTTGTGGAACTTTTGATCTAAAACGTGATGTATTTGAAATGCAAAGCTATTTTTAGCATTAAGGCAAAATTAAATTGGCTTTTAGATAATTTTACTAGATGACAAAAAGACATATACACGATGAGTCTGACAAAGCTTAGTTACTCGTTATCCATAAAACTTTTTAATTTCGTTTTCTGTAGGTATATAGCCAGACATTAACTTCATATCTTAAAAATATTTTAAATTATACAGGGTTGCTCACAAAAGCGTAACGGTATAAAGTTTTTTTTTGTTTTTAATCGATTTCCATGTGTTTTATATTTTTGTTAAATTTCTCTTTAAGTTATAACACTTTTTGCAGTAGGTTATAAAGTAGTTGAAAAGCCCATGGCGGCCGACCTTCGAAAAAGCTGAAAGTTTGTCAGCGCATCCTTCAAACATAAGTGGAAGCGATGGGAGACTATAGAGTTTGACTCATAGGTGGCTTTGGCAGGTGCCAGGTACCAAAGGTTAATAAATTAAACCTTAACTTTTGTAATTTCGTTAGAGCTAAATTTTATATTGTGTTACTTGGGTATCTACTAAAAGATATTTTTTAATCGCCAGGCAGCAGTTAAGACAGTTCCAACCCCTTGGCAGACGTACTTTTTGGGGGTGGCCCAATGGTCCGAGAAAGTCAAATATTTCTGTTACTTAACAAAATGTAACAAAAAGTCCTAAATAATTTTTGTAGGGTTTTTAAAAAAGAATGTCCTAAAAATACTTCGATTTCATTAGAGCTTTTAATTACAAGTTTACCACTGTTTCCTCGACCTCGGTATAATCAAAATACACTTGATTATTTACATGTACAAACATTATGCATTAGGTAACTGCCCCCTAGGCGTAACTTAATAGTATTTAAAATTGGGAAAATAGTAGCGAGATCGAAAATGTCCAGAATTTTCAATTTTGAAAAAGAAACTACAATATTTCCATAATGTGTAAATTCAATTTTATATAACCTATAACAAAATAGTGTAAGAATGTAAAAAAAAATAACAAAAATATAAATACAGTGTGATTCCTTAAAAAAATACCTTATATCTCAACTTTTGTAAGCAGAAAAGCCGTGTTTTACATCAAAATATTTTTACATGTAAATTTTGTGCCTGGTTATATATCTACGAAAAAAAAACACTTTTTATGAATAACGACTAAACAGCTTTGTCAGGTTTTTTACTCACCCTGTATATTTAGTTTTGGTAACAATTAAGGCGTTTTTGCAAAAAACTCTTTTCCATTAATTAATTGTTATTTTGGAGAAAACACAATAAAGTACTTAGATTATAATTAAAAATGTTTACATTAGTTATATTTTTTTTTTTTAAATATTTAAACATAAAATAACATTCTTGCAAGAGAATAGGGATGTTTCTTAAAATATATTTTTAATTTACAACAATGTTTCTTAAAGCAAAGCAATATTTTTGCTCTTTAACTTCTGTAAATTTAATGGCATTTTTATGCAAGAGACTTAGGGCATTACTCTGTCAACCCACCACTCGTCTATATAAAGAAATAGTCATCTGGAGTTTTTGCAAAGGACTCCCAAATATTTAAACTCTAACATGGCAAATATGCGCACTTTTAAACGTTATCTTGGACCTTTTTTTTCGGTAAAGGGTAATTTTTCAGTCTTAACCAAAAAAAAAAAAAACTTTCCGTGATACTTTCGGACAATTTCGAAAGACTTAGTTTTTCACGGCTTATTTAGCTAATTTTTAAGCCTAATTTTATAACTTTTAACGTAATTTCCATCTTCTTAACTTTATAAGGATAACTTTAAAATATTATGATAAAAATAAATGATTATTTAGTATTTTATTTTATAATATTTTATTTATGTTCTTTTTTTTTATTCTAATTGCAAGTCGTTAATTTTGTTAAAGGAATTGGACAAACATGCTTGTCAAAACAGGCTGCCATTTAAAAAACAATAATAAGATACGATAAGACATATAATGTTGGTAAAAAGTCGTTTCTATTATACAAGTCACTAAAAATTTGTAATTTTTATTTTCGACGCATCACCTGAGATTCTTAAATTTGTTTGCGTCCCATTACAGTTGCCCTAATGAAATTATAAAAATTGATCTAAAAAAAAAAAAAAATAATGTACTACATAAAGCTGGCAAATTATCACACTTAAAAACCAAGAATTTTAGAAAATACATTACGTATCGTTTAAAAATGTAACACCAAAGTAATTTCCGGTGAAACAGGAATAACAAAAAACAAACTAAAACTCTTCTCTTCTAACACTATTTAGAGGGTTTGCAATAAGAGCGACAGAACTTTAAAATTGCCACTAAGTAATAACTTAAAGTAAAATGCAAGTAATTTTTATTTTATTGGAAAAAGACATTTATACCCAAGTTTTAAAAATAATGTTGTTTTTAAATATCCACCTCTATTTTGTTAAGTTAGATGAATTTTTCGTGGCACAATTTCTGATTACTTTTTAATTATATTACCCGGTAAATTTGTAATGGTGCTTAAAATATTCTGCTCGAGGTCACAGCGAATTGTTCGTAGCGTATTCTCATAGACCTCCGATTTGAGGTAGCCTCACAGAAAATTGACCAAGCGTGAGAGATCGCATGAACTTGGCGGCCAGTTGACATTGCTATATCTCGAAATAACCTGCATTCTGCTGATAAATTACAATATTTGATTTCCTAAATTTATTTTTTATAATCTTTACACGCTTTAGAATCGTGTACCTCTCTATATTAACTTGCTAGACAGCTCTGACGCTCTTATAGGTTAAGTCTATATTTATTCTGAATCTTATTTTAATATACCTAATACGCCAATAGTATATTTCCTAACTAGTGCTGAAATTGCCACTTTTCCGCAAGCGACTGCAGTTAACCGAACGACGCGTAGCGGAGTTCGGGCAGGCAGTCAAGTGCGGATAAGGCACTTTCGGCACGTGTTAGGAACGCTATTTTTCTACGAGCATAAGGAAAACATAAAAACTAAAATTTTATTTATTTTTTTTTAAATTTTAACACAATGCTTCCTAAAATCCCACCATACCAAAGCAAAATTTCTTTTTAAATATGAAGTACATAAAATTCCTTCCTTGCGACGCACTAGTGCGGAAAAGTAGTGAGGCATGGTGTACTTTTATGCACTAGTTCGGAGAAGCGAATATTTCTCGCACTAGTGCGGAAAAGTAACACTTTCCAAACTAAATTGCGTGCGGAAAAGTGCTGCTTTCTACACGCTTGTATAAAAAGTTTTAACTTCTCTAATTTCGTTGACACCCATTATACCCGTATTATATCAGCGTATACGGCATGATTTAAAATTTACTGGAAAATAAATGTCAAACCCTAGTTTTTGTGGAAACTTAAAACAAAGTAAATATACTTAGCTGTTCTAAAACAATTCCAAAACTTTCTAATATCATCCCTATACAACAACAAAAATACCAAAGCTTTAAAGCAGGTGACTGTTTTTTTAATTATTTTTGTCCTTTGTCTTCCAAAACGACGGCAACAAATATTAAGTTCTTTCCCCGTCAGATCAAAAAGTCATCAAGTCGGTAAAATCACAAACTTCCTTCGGTACGCACGTGCCGGAATTCCCTTTTATTTAATTTTGAAACCACCGTCACGCGTTTGTGAATTTTCTCTGAAGCGATCTTTCAGGCTCGAGACAAATTACAAGTCGGTTTTGGATCGAAGACCCGGTGATCCATTTTAATTTGGCAGAGAGAACGACACTTAGCAATAAAACCATATTGGATAAATTTGTTTCAGTCAAACTTTTGTAGTAACGTATGAAATAACAATACAATAAGAAAGTTTTTTTTATAAATTTAGCATATAAAGGGTTTACCGATAAAAGCGTCAGAACTTTAAAATGTTGTTCAAGTAACATTGTTTAGAATTATGTAACCAAACTGTCATAGTTGTATTTAGTAGTGCCAACAAGTTACTATGGAAAGATTTACGATTCCACAACGAGTAAAAGTTACTAAATTTTAAAATATTAAAATTTATTATCAGAATGCGAGTTATTTTAAGCAATAGTAATATAAACTGGCCGCCAAGATCGTGCGATCTCTCACTTTTGGACAATTTTCTGTGGGGTTACCTTAAACCTCAGGTCTACGGAAATAGGCCACGAACGTTTTTGACCTCAAGCAGAACATTACCATTACAAAAATACCGGGTGATATGATTAAACAGGTAATCAGAAATTGGGCCAAAAGAATCCATTTACCTAAATTAAGTAGAGGCGGACATTTTAACAATTATGTTAAAAACTAAATGTCATTAATTTCTTTTTCCACTAAAATAAAACGTTCTTTGATTTTGCTTGTAGTTTTTATTTTGTCTTTTTAAAGTTCTGACGCTCTTATTGGTAAACCCTTTAGTTACTGTGGTTGTTATATACATATCTGCTAATACAAAATTATAATACCTTAATACTTAAAGCTGTTAAAATATCTACTTTATAGTGATTCAATATACAGGGTGTTTATTTATAAAATGCCAGTTTACTATTAAATTTCCGATGATGGCTATATTTTCGAAACTGTTAAAAATTGGATAAATTACATAAGAACTTTTTTAAAGCTCTTTGATAGATCTTTCGAATGATGATATAATATACAGGGTGTTCCATTTAAAAAGTATTTTTGCAATAAATCAAAACCTGACGTTTAATTGTTTTTTTGTTGCCAGCACGTTATTGAGCGAAAAAATACTACAACATTACTAACTTAATCGACTTCGTATCTACAATAATAAAGAAGTAAGCAATAGTGCCGACCTAAAAGTAATTACCCTGTATAGTTTTTTTTATCTTTGGACAATCCACGAAGGCTGGAAGCCTAAATACTAACGTACCGTGCGTGGGTGTCTTAAGCAGGGTAAGAGGAAGTTTGTTAACACGGGACTTAAAAACTTGAAGATTTGGGGGGAAGGAAAGACCTCCGCTGGCAGTAGGTTCCACAGTCTAGAAACTCTAGGTATAAAAGAACGAACGAAATGGGAAGTTCGGGGCCTGTCCAATTGAACTGTATAGGGATGCATACGCGCGGCACCACGAGTTTCTCTGTTGGGAGCTGCAAGAGGAGGGACTATACTGGATAATTCGTCGGAGCAGAAGCCGTAAAAGTATCTATAGAAGAGCGATAGATCTCCCACAGCTCGACGATGGGCAAGAGAAGGAAGTCTTTGAGTAAGTAAAGGATCATTAATAAGACGAACAGCCCTTCTTTAAATGGCATCAAGAATGCTGAGGGTTGTAGGGGATGCCATTCCCCAGACATGAGAACAATATTCCAGAGAGGGTCGAATTTGGGACACATACAAAGTGTATAAATTGGAAGAAGAAAACATATTTTTGGCTCGGAAAAGAAATCCAAGCTTTTTGAAGCCGCGGTGGCTATGGATACAATGTGTTTATGCCAGTTAAGGTTATTCTCAAATGTGACGCCCACAAGGTTAAATGTGTCCCCGCTCTGCAAAACCTGGCCACTCATAAACAAAGCATGAGTGTTTGATGATTTTTTTCGCGACAAGGAACATGATTGTGTTTTGGATGTATTAAATTGAACGAGTGGAGTGAAGAGTACTATCGTCAGCATAACTATGAATGGGATTGGTTGTGGAAGAAAGAAGGTCGTCGATGTGAAGAAGAAACAAAGTTGGTGCTAGTACTGAACCCTGTGGCACTCCAGCATTAATTTCATGAAAGCTTGAAGAGTGGCCATCAACAATTACTGATATTCGTCGATTAGAAAGATAACTGGACAGCCAAGAGCAGAGTTTAGTTGGAAGACCGTAGGAGGGAAGTTTATTAAGAAGTGCGTCATGCCAGACTTGGTCGAAAGCTTTCGATATATCAAGAGCAACGATCTGGGACTCACCTAGAAACTCAAGAGACTTGTTCCAGTTGTGTAAAACGAAGGAAAGAAGATCTGCTGTAGATCTCTTGTGACGAAATCCGTATTGCCAGTCATGTAAAATTTTATCTTTTTCTAAATACCTAAGAATTTGCAAGTTAATGGATTTCTCCATTACTTTACAAAGCATTGAGAGGAGTGAAATGGGTCTATAGTGGGATGGAAGAGATTTAGATCTTTTCTTGGGAATTGGCTGTACACGTGCAGCTCTCCAGCTGTCTGGAAAAATACCCGTGTCATAAGAAATTCGAAAGAGCCTGAGTTAAGATAGGTGCAAGTTCAGGAGCACATTTTTTAAAACGATTGCTGGTATTCCATCTAGCCCAGACGATTTCTTGGTGTTAAGAGAAGAAAGGATACGCTTAATGTGTTTTACCTTAAAAATAATATTGGGCATTTTGTGAGGAACTGGACGAACATTTGGAATTAGATGATTGACAGGTGGATGAAGGGTTGAATTGGCAGCAAATTGTTTAGCAAATAGTTCAGCCTTTTCTTTAGATGTAGAAATAATTTAATCTTCCAAAGTTAATGGTGGAAAAGAACTGGTACCGAAATTTCTACTGATGTTTTTGGCAAAGGACCAGAAGGATTTGCTGTCATTTGAGCAAGAAAGTGCTTTGTTTTTATACGGTTATCAAAGGAGTCGTTGGCTTCTGAGATTGTTTGGTGATAGTGGTTTCTTGCTTCAATGCTGGCCTGTCGGTTTTCTGGACTAGGATCCTGTAGAAACTTCTTGTGAGCCTGAACTTTTAAGGTTCAAGTATTTTATAAATATTTTAATTAGAAATATCTTGAGAAGTTAGATTGTATCTAGAATTGTATGGAATAGGTAAATTAGGTATATAATGCTGGAGTCAAGGAGTTAGTTTATTTAAGTGATATTTAAGGATGGTAGAAAAGTAGAGTGTACGTTGTAGTGTTACTGTAATGTACAGTGTTTAATTTTGTTAAGTATTTAAATTGCAAACTTACGTTCCGAAAAGCGATAGAAAATGGTAATAATATATTGCAAGGAATTAAAGAAAAAAAATTGGCAATTATAAACAACTTGATATACGGTATTAAAATACTTTTAAAAAACCTCGAGCTTTGGTCATACAAAGTGGAAACAAACTACTTTATTTTAAACACGAAATTACCCTCCTAAATTGTTTGCATTTGTTTTAAAATACCCTGTATAGAATATTTATAATAAATACAAAAATTTAAAAACATTGTAAATTAAACCAAGTTAATATTTCTTATAAATAAATAGGAAATTATAATTCTTCATTTAAATTTAATTAGGTTTTAACAACAACTCGCCCAAAACAAAAATCAATATTTGCCTAAAAGCTTACCACTAAACACCAAAGTAAAACAAAATTCCTTTTTAATATTTACCCAGCGTGCCGCATAAACTTCCTTATTTTATCCTATTTGTTCTCCTTGGCGCCCTTCTCTAAAGGCGTGTTACTCATGATTTAAATCGAAAAGGCTGAGTAAATAATCACAGAGGCGCTTCCCAATAAATTAGCCCATTTAAACGTTTAATTGAAGGTAACAAATCACGCAAGCCCCACCGAATAATTAGCCAATGTAAACCGTTTGAAATTTTACGGATCTTTTGGAGATCGGCCAAGAATACGACATGTGATTTGCTAAGAATGAGATGGCTAAATTTGAAAATTTTAAAAATTGTTTGATTCACGTTTCGCAAAATTTATGCAAAAAATGCACAACAAAAATATTAGGTTTGTTCCAGTAGAATGTTGGAAACATGTTTAGCAACAATCGTAAAAAGCTTATACGTCAATACAAGAAAGGATATGTAAAAAATTTGTCAGTAATGTTTGAAGAAAGTTTGCAAACTTTTCAAACAGTTTCCAACATGTTTCCAACATCTAAAAACTACTGCTGGAACAACAAACAATTGTATATTGTTACAAACATGGCACTGCTGGAACGACAAATTTGACGTGCGCAAAATCCGAACGGTTGCAAACATTCCTGACAGCCTGCTGGAAAAAACCTATTATTGTAGCTTTAGGAAAAAATACAGTTTTCTAACTAAGGGGGTGACTTCTTATGTCTTTTTATGACTTCCTATAAACATAGGTCCAAACCCGCTTCATTTCTGAAATACAGGGCGTTAAAGTTAAGAAAAAACGTCGGTATTTTTTAAGTATTTAAGAAACCTGATTTAAAGGAAATTTGGTGCACTTAGTAAATACAGTGGCGGATTAAGGCTAAAACAGACCCTAAGCAAAATGTTTTTTTCGGGCCTACAAATATATAAAAGAGCACAAAAAAATTAGGATCTTACTTTCTAACACTACTTTATTTTATCTGATTTTCGAGGCCAAAAATGTTTCACTTTTGGGCCCTAGGCAGCACAATTTTTGCGCGGCGTTGCCAATAATTGCAATTTTTTTGATGTTTTGTATTATCTTATTAATTCTTTTTTTTATCAAAGAATGAAAACTTTATCTGATCAAGCAAAATTTTATATTTTTCTAATTTCAGCATGCAAAAACGATAAAACTTCACCTTACAAAACTATGACCTCAAAAATGTCGCAGACCAGTTTTATTTTTAGAAAAAAGGTACTAGTAGTGTTTTTAGTGTATGGTCACCAATTAATATTAGTAATAATAAACTAAAAAGAGAAAAATAAACATAACAACTTAAAAAAAAGGACACCGACTTCAAGAATATAAATCAAGCTAACTAAACATTTAAAAATTATTATTATTTCTTTTTTTTTTAATGAATTCAGGTAATCACATATGATCATAAAGTTTAAACAGCTTTTGTTTAATTAGCTATTATTATTTTTCCTATTTTTAAAATTCATTATTTTAAAATTTTCAGTGAGCTAATAGATTTGTCTTCTTAGAAAAAAAACATACAGACGAAATAGTACCTATATATAGTGGTTTACGCTCAGGACTCTCAAGCAATTAATCGTTATTTAAATTTTTAATAAGCAACTAAAAGTTTTAAACCACTTTCAAGGTCATTGTAAAAAGGTTTCAGATTTTTATTGCTTCAAATATTCACTTTTAGCAAAACAAACACCCACATCACCCTGATGTATGATTTTTCAACAAATCGAAAACTCATTGGTTTTTATTTCCGTAGCAAATTGCTGCTCGACTCTTTTGTAGCAGAAATTGGCATAAATTCGCAATTTGGCAAATTTCAATAACCCTCATATGAGAGGTAATCAATCCGAATAAGCCCTCGAAGGCATTTAGAAAATGTAGTATATTTGTTTCTCCACTCTAAATTTTGCTATATGTTCGCAGCGTGTATAGGCCCTGTGGAGTTTAATGATTATAAACCAGGTTTCGATAGTCGGGTTAGGCCGTAATCATTTTATATTTTATGTAAAGAATGTTCCTAATTATTTCGCTACAAATAATAGTTAATTACATGGTTCGAAATGCAACACCTGGTGTCATAAATATTTAACGTTCTGCTGAAAATTGGTAGAATTTTTATAGCCATATTTTATGGTGTATCACTAATCTCTTTTATTTCGAAAGCAGAAGTGCTATCTATTAATGCATTATTAAACGGATCCATAAAGTAGTTAGAAACAGTTCTGTACAAACAATATTAAACCATATTGATGGGGCTTACGTGCTAATATCCTTTTAGTGTGTTTATTGCCTTATTGTTTTATTTAAAAAAGCATTAGAAATGTTTGTCTTACCAACATAAAGGACGGTAAACAAAACTGGTAATCAGTAACGGATGCCATAACATACCTGAAAAAAAACTATTTAAGAAAGATAATTTGGATATAACTGTAAAGTGATTTTTAAAATTAATAATAAAGTATTGGGTCATAGGAATCAAAAGGAAGCAAATGCTTTTGCAGATAAGTAAAAGGTATTGATCATAATATAGAAATAAAGAAGGATTTACTTTAAACGCATAAGCATTTGCTTAAAATTGCGAGTGTTTACTTATAGAAAAGTAGTGCTGCTATTCAGTAGCTTCAATTTTCTATAAGTAAATACTCGCACTTATAAGCAAATATTCATACGTTCGAAGTAAATCCTTCTTTATTTCTATATTTTGGTCAGTGCCTAAAGTATATATGTATGATATTATTTTTGTATAACTAAGCCAATTTTGCAACTGGCACTATAAAAATTGCAACATTTTAACCTATTTGAAAAAACTTTTTCTAATTTTGGATATTATTAAAAAGCACATAGAATGGTAATATTACAGTTTTAAATAAAATTTCCCAAAAACCATATATCACAATTATTGTTCTGTTCCTTAAAGTTAAGACAAAACTTTGATTTGTTATTGAAAACACCGCTATATAACTTAATAAAGCCGAACTTCTGTTGTTAAGCTAAAATTAGTAAAATTAAGTTACAAGTTACGACAGACCTCTTAAGTTTTGCTGCAATGCCAAAACGTGCATAGGCAAAATGCTGCCAAACCCTTACACCATCATGCCACCGCCTTTTAAACGAATTAATTAAAATGTCAAGTATCAAGTAATAAACACGACATCATAGTTATTAGTTTATAGAGACACAAAAAAATTATGTTAATTTATACCAATAAAACTTTTTTAGATTGGTACTGGTTAAATAAATTTATTAAAATTATTTTACTTTTTATTATTGTTTATCTTCTTAACATTATTAATACTAATGCATATACGGGGTGTTACAAATTCGATGCATTAGCATTTCTATTTCGGTAATTATAAAAAGATAGAGATTGGTTAAACTAAGGCAAAGTTGCGCATTCTAAATGCTAAATAAATGGTCAAAAAAAATCCGGTTACTTCTGGAGATATCCAAAAAGAAAAAAAAAATAAAAAAATCAATTTTATCATTTCATTTATTTAAGGCCTTGTTGGTGATTATTTTGAAAAACCAACAGCACATTTTTAAGGCACTTTTTTATCCTTTTCCAGAAAATATTTTTATTTTTTTGATACGACGTCTCGTATTTTAGTTACCACCATCTGCTTCATTTTTTTATACGGACCAGGATGATGGTACCTAAAAACGACACGCCGTATCGGAAAAATAAAAATATTTCTTTGATAAGCATAAAAGAGCTTTAAAAAGTCTCTTGGTTTTTCAAAGTAATTACTAACAGGGCTTTAAAAAATAAAATGGATTATTTAATTTTTTGGTTTTTTTCCGGATATCTCCGGAAGTAACCAAAATTTCTCTGCCATTATTTAAACAACTCTCTATTTCTTATAATTACCGAGAGAGCAATGCTAATGCATTGAATTTTAACACCCTGTATGTATTTTAAAAGTATATAAGTGCTTAAAAATAAACCGCCAACGTAACGTCGCGCTCGCTGCTTGCCGGAAACGTAAGTGTTTATGATGGTAATATACAGGGTAATCAAACTTAAGTCGTTTATGTTAGTAAAGTTGTAGTATTTTTTCGCCCATTAACGAGCTGGATACCGAAAATCAATTAAACAATCGGTTTTCGAATTATTAAAAAAATTAAAAAAATTTAAGTAGCATACCCTATATATTATATCACCATTTGAATTTGTCAAAGAGCTTTAGTTTCCATTTGATATTTTAATTTTTTATTAGTTTTAGAAATATGACCATCCTTAGAAATTTGATGGTAAACTGGCATTTTTAAATTAAACATCCTGCATATTGCATCACCATTAAATTGATATATTAAAAGGCTTTCAAAAATACTGGTAAACCATCTTCTTTTCACACATCGCTCATAAACCTTTTTAATTGGCTTAACGTGTATACCTTTTTATTTTGTCCTGGACAAAACTAATCAGATCTGGCAACAAGGTCCAAAAGTATATTTCTATACATGAAATATCATCATACATATTTTCGATTTTTATATCTAATACTTTTTCATACCCTTCGGTGTAATATGATACCCTGTGGATCATTTAAAGATTAAAATATTAACATAACTGTTTTCCTACACAGTCAAGGATATAAAAAAAACACATAACTCGTTTTGATTTATTGTGCAAAGCGGCGAAAACCCGAAAAAATATTCTCAAAACGAAATTCACGATGCCCATATATACAATATTGACTCCAATTTTACTTTTCGTAAGGAAGTACATAGAAAAATAATACAATTACCTAATGATAAATCTTTGTTGAATCTAGAAAAAAGAAAACAATTTCCAAATATCCTCAATATTTTAGGAGCAAAAAAGATTGGAAGGACAGAAAAAGTGTTTTTACGATTGTTTTCGTCTTTTTGATTATACCGGCGATATCAAGAAAAAAATATAGAAATATTTACCACAAAAATACCGGAAATTTATTACCTACGATTGTTAATACATCAAAAGGTATATTTTGTTGGACCTTTTCTACAGACTGTCCACGGATGGGGTTTACAAGAAGACAAATAAAGAAAAAAAAATATTTTTGGACAAAAAGTTATTCTTGATAAAAATCTTGGTAATTGTCTAGAAAGTGGCAGGAACCCCGATTTTAACGAAATTTGACAATAGGGTTTTTTTTTGGGGCACTGATCACGAATCTAAAATATTTTTTCGGAAACGTTTCGTTCCAGAGATAGCCATTATCAAAGGTTAAAATGAAACTAATCTTATTTTTACTATATTTCCCCTTCTTTTGGCACAAAATTCTTGATTTAAAGCTAGACTGGCCCACAAGATTTGATTTTCCCCTTTCTAAAGTCCGTTTTTTTAATTTTACACCTTTATCAAATAAATTGCAAACGTTCCGTTTTAAAAACAAAGCAACCATGCATAAACTGCCTCAGTGCATCCACCATAACTTGCTACGATTAAAAGTGAAGCTTTGCAATTAAATTTAAATTTAAATCGACAATAACAAAAAAAACCAAAAGAGTTAGTCTACAATTTGTGCTAAGTGCTTTGGTGGTTGTCATCGCATATCCTGTTAAAAATTCTGCCACAAAGCAAATCGTACAAAGTTGGATTTGTTATGTCTGCAGTTTAAGTGTAACTATTAAGGAACTTACGTTTTGTGGCTTTATATAAAACTAGCTCTTGCCCGCGGCTTCACACGCGTTAAATTCGAAGTAAAACAATTTCCCTTCCCTATACCGTGAAGATTTTGAATATTATTATATACATATAAACCTTTTGCTTGAATTACTCTAATTATAAAAAAATGCATCAAAATCCGTTGATTACTGATAAGAAACTTTTTTAAATACTAATAATTATTTTGCAAATCATTTTATTTAAGCAATTTTGTATAAATTAAAATATTAGCATCACTATGGTTAGATTCTATTAGTTTTATAATCAGTTATCGAATTTTTATTATCTCATATGATATGAGGTACGACAATAAGTATGATTTTTCAAATTATAACACACTATATATTATAACATCATCAAAAAGATCTTTTAGAAAGCTTTGAAAAAAGATACCACTTTTTATATGTCTATCTTAATTAATTTCGAAATATGACCATTCAAATCTGAAGAATATTTTTAATTTTCATTAGAAGCGTAATAAATTTACATCTACCTAATTTTGTTAATTTTTAACGTATAAAATGAATAAAAACACTGTTTTGTTAGGTCAATCCTGAAGTATCCGTATCTTTACCAGAATGCTTTTATCTTTTAAGATATACAGAGTTACAAACTTTACCTATTTATATATTAGTATAGATTAGGCCGAACGTTAGCTAACTACTCTTTGTTTGATTTAGGTTTTTAGACAATGATGCCTAATATTTTATTTAAATAAATTTAATGCCTTGTTTTTAAAAGTGCTTGCTTTCTGTAAATATGATAAATATTTTTTGCCATTTTCAATCAAGATTTTTTGGTTCAAGTGTTAAAATTGAAAAAAAATCAATAAATGTCTGTCGGACAACCAGTCTTTTGGAAAACCAGTCACTTGAATAACTGAGGAAAAGTTATTAATAAATTATGGTGTTTTGAACAGAATTTGGTCTAAATTTTACTGTAAGCATAAAAAAACAAAAATTAACTATATTCTATCAGACAGTTTAAAATTTTAAAAGTTTTAAAAATGTCCGTCGGACAACCAGTATCTTGAAGAATTAGTCACTTGGATAACTGAATTGTTGTCCGTAGGACAATTTAATTATCCTAGACAGTTAATAAAGTAATGACCATTATTTAAAATATTACAAAAAACGCTTTATAAAAATATGAAAATTTTAAAAACTGGGACAAAAAAGTTGATTGACCCAAGTATATAATTATCAACGATTTATTTTTACAATTATAAAAGGATACCTGTATCATAAAAGAAACCAGGCTATGATTTCTTGTTGCAATATAATGGTTGTGCTAAAAAAATTAATAATAAGTATATATAATTGCAAAATTTGTATAATAAATGTTAATTTGAGAAATTCCTATGACTAAATCGTGGAAAAATATAGTATGCAACACATGCATAACAGTATCTTTTTTTTAATCAAGGGATTGCCATACTCGCCTGATGGCTCACGCTGTCAAATTTGTCCATTCCAAAGAATTATCACTTTATGCACTTGTTACATAAATTACCAATATGTCTTTGCTACAAACTTTTTATAATATACCAGTACTAATACTATTAAAATTATAGGTATAACATAAAAATGATAAAACAAACACTCAAAGACCAACTTAGTTGATTAAAAGTTGTTTTTGCTAGAGATGCATTGACAAACAAAAAATTAAAAACACATGAAGTATAAACGAAAGAAACTTTTGGGTATTTTTAAATAAAACTTTAGCTCAATATACTTACCAGCTTGGTTATATAAACATTGGAACTCCCTAATGTAATTAAACACAAACTTACAAAGGCAAGTAAACCGTTCTAAGAATTTTAAAATGAAAACTTTACAACGGAAAAACCTACAAAGATATTAAAAAACCACAGGCGGAGTCTTTTAATTTAAATTATAGGAATATTAAAAACGCATTTGTAAAAGTTGTATAAGGAAAACAACTTTTCTGCAATAACCGATTTTGCGAAATAAAAACCTTTAATAAATTCCAGTTTACTCTATCAAAATATTTTTGACTTTAACTGGTTATTAGTCGTCCTAAAAAAGTAAGAAAACCTTTTTCCTTACTTTGATTTATAGCTGTCTTTATAATCTCACACCTTTATTAAAAAAAAAGGAAAATTACTTTACAAATACTTCTATTTAAATAAAGTTTTTTTTTTAAAGAACTAACAGTAAAGTAAGCGTAAAAATCCAGCTCACAACTGTACCCAGTTCAACTCGCCATCTTTTATATTTAAACATTAAAGTGTTGTAATATTTTTTCCAGAGACCTTAAACGCGGTGACTAACCCAGACATAATAATAATTTTTGTTTTATTGTTTAGTAAGATAGTTTTGTTTTTCTCAAAGGTTTTTAATAATAATAGTAAAAAGAAAAAGGTAAACATTAGAAATATGAACTTTTCTCGAAAAATTAACTTGAAAAGTTTCTTTATTAATACTATTAACAGGTTGCGACAATAAATTTAGTGCACCAAAGTAGAATTAGACAAACACACACACGTTATTGTACTTAAAAGCCGGACAGGATTTTAAGTATTTGTTATAATAACTAAAATAAATCAAAGATTTGTAAAAATCTGTTTTTTTTTGTACCAAAAATCAAATCTTTAATTTGCAATAATTTTTTGAGCAATTATTTATATAACTTCTTATTTTTTGATGTAAATTTTAAATAACAATGTATATTTCCACAAATAACAAAAAAAGTGTACGCATATTCTTAAATAGTCTAACAATTAAATATTATTTAACACAAACTCTACAAACACAAATAAAGCAGTAAACATTTTAAAAATAAAAAGTTTAAGAGAAGGAAAACTCAAAAGAATAATAAAACGTTTCTCCGGCAAGCTCTTTACGGAAGCATTATACATATTAAAAATACGTTAAGCAGGGCTCTGCACCGAGGGACAAATTTTTAGCAGTAACCAACCCAAAAGTTTTAAACTGGTTTAATGAAAATTTTAATATTTATATTTATTCAGTTTTTATAAAAAGCTCCGGAAATCAGATGCAAAATGTATGCCAGCGTTCTGAGCGATTAAAACGCTGCATTCGTTTACATTTACTAACCGGAGTTTTGCTATAGGATTTTAAAATCAACATAGCCATGCTGTGGGCAAATTATTTAATAATAAATTAATAAAATGTATCCGGTGCAATATTATTTCGATTTTATAAATCGTTATTTTATAAATAAATTATTCTAAATGGATGTTTTAGAGGTTTTTATACTTTATTATTTTCTATTTTTACATACAAACATAAATATTTTAATTTTTTAAATCAATAATACTGTTAACTTGTAGAGACGGACAAAGTAGTTTAAATCTTTTAAATTTTAAATGGCGTGAAAAAATATTCTAGGTAAAAAAATCAAATAGAAAAATACCTTTTTTCTGAAAAAGAATCATTAAAAGTTTTACATTATTTACTTAAATTAGAGACCTCATATAAAACATTATTTTTTACATTAATATAGTAACAATGTGTTCAATAGAATAAAATGGTTTATTTTAAATGTAAAAGGTTTTAAATTAAGGAATGTTTATAGTATATTATGGGACGACCATGGAATGTAACTCATTTCCCATGATTATGACTTTTGCATGTAAGTCATAGGAGAGAGAAATGAGTATTCCGTGCGAGTCGCATACTATACTTTTCTACGACTTTCTTGTGAATTTGTAATTATACAAACAATAAATTTAATATTTTTGATTTATGAAAGAATATTTGTCAGCCATGACATTCGCGACATTACAGCCTGCAATTTTTTTAACAAATGCAATTGAGTTTATTATTAGTTGATTTAACGTAATAATTAGATCATTTTTATGCTTATATGTGACTAAAAAGTAGTGTTCTTGTCTAAAGAATTATATTAGGAAAACGAGGTTCGCGAAAATATATACAAATTATTATATTTATGCACATTTAAACTATCCAGGTCGTGGGTAATGGATGTCGGTAATGAGCGTGAGTAATGGCCAAGGGTAATTAGCGGTATTACCTGTTTAAAATCACATTAATAATGTACCTAAACATTCCTAAACAACACGTGGAAAAAATAGGTTATCGTATGCTGGATTTATTGAGAGCATTTCTCATAAAAACATCGAAACCTTTGCAAAAAAACTTATTTGTTTGTG
Organism: Listronotus bonariensis; assembly: GCA_014170235.1. Taxonomy (NCBI): domain Eukaryota; kingdom Metazoa; phylum Arthropoda; class Insecta; order Coleoptera; family Curculionidae; genus Listronotus; species Listronotus bonariensis. The sequence goes on along the minus strand of JACEGR010003477.1, from coordinate 54,540 downwards.
TTTAAATGATATATTTTTTTACTTTCAGTTTAAAAGAAGTAAAACAATTTTAAAATAAAAATGTTTGTCTAGCTCCAGTTTTTGTAATATATTTTTTTTGGACAAACTATAAAAACTTATCCGTACACCATCAGATTCATGGTCGATATACCGATGGGTTTTCGACAAAACATCGTAAGCGACATTCGTCAATTTTACGAAATACGATTTTTTTATTTTCATAGTGTAATTTTTTAGAAAGTTGGTGATTTTTTTGTACATACATTAGTGCACGGCTTTATTTTAGGCCTCGGTTTTGTTTACTATAATTACTAAAAATGTTTTTTTATAAACAATTTGATACCACACAATTATTATTTTAGTTAAAAGTACATAAAACAAATCTGTAATAACATTTTTTTCTAATAGCATGTTTGTTTTTTGTGTTTTTTTAATTACAAACAAGTGGCAGTATTTAGTAAAATAACCAATAATCACTTATTCTATTTTTAAGTAACCTTACTTTTCTATCAATACTGCTAGTTAATACTCTTAGTAAAAAAATATCAGTGAAAAGGAATTTTTGTGGTATATATAACTAAAATATTAATTATGTGGTATCAAATTGTTAATTTTTTTAGCTAATATAGTGAGCCACCCTCAATCCATTGAAAAAAAATTAACTTTAGGCCAAAAATACGATGTTGCAACCTTTGGACGAATCTGTAAACAGAGGACTACGAAAAAAATTATTTTGACAGTTTTGAGCGTGGCGATTTTTTTTATTTTAAAGAAAATAATTAAAGGATAACGAAAAATATATAATCCGATACGATTCCAACCATTTCCACAAGCCAAAATAATAACAACATTTTTTGACATTATTTAAAAATCCATAGCCGCTTTCCCCACCGATAAAAAGGTATAAACTAAAACATTTCTTTTTTTTCTTCTTATCGTGTGAGCTTTGCAAACCAATAGGTTCTTTTAACGCTCGAGTAAATCCCCATTTAGCATTGTGGGCTTGCCTACTATAGATTTAATTCAAAATTTGAATGTTGTGCAACGTTAAAATTTTTTTAGTTACTATTATTTACAATATAAGTTGACCAATCACTTTTAAAATTAATTAACCCCTTTAAGTTAATTGCAAAATAACTTTTAACTTAAATTTCTTAAAAAAACAAAATAAAAACTTGAAGACTTTCCATATTTTAAAATCAAACTAATTCATGCAGCACTACGGCAAAAATACAAACTTTGTTCCAAAGCTAAAAATAAGATAAAACGCGGAGGATTTTTAACTTAAATTTGTTTGAAATTTCTAATTACTTAAAAATACAAAAAATAAGAAGTCACATTGCATCAAAGAAGATATAATTACAAAAATTTAAAATACACAGTTCTCCAGCTTAATAAAGGAGTCATTTCAAAATTAATAATTAAAAGTATAAGTGGGTACACAGTTTAAAAGACCTAAAACAATATTGACATCTTTTTAAATTAACACGAAAAATAAAATTTAAAGCGAGTTTTGCTAATTATCTTTAGGACCCTTGAGGAATCCAAGCAAACTGGGTAAAAATAACAAAGATTTATTATTTTATAAGGATACGGGTACTGGTATCGTACAATTTAAGTAATAAACTGTTTTTTTATTATTTAAAAAATCCAAAAATCTTACTGAATGTTTACGGGTGTTTCAGAATTTAATAAAAATCCTATTAAAAACTGTATTTTTAGGGTCAAATTAATCCTGTTTTTTTCAATCAACAGATCTTTTAAAATGCACCATTTTAAAGCTACAGCCATCGTTAGTTACGAAAAAACGATAACATAAAAGTGAACAATCATTTGTTGTATAGGTAGGTGTATTTAAAACTATAAGGCTCCAACATAGGCTTAAGCCGGCTACAGACGACATGGAAAGCCTTGGCCAATGTCCGTTCGTTTCCACGTTGGCGCATCGTGTGTATGCAAAACATATGGCAAAGCAAAGCCAACGTTGGAGCTGGCCAGGGATTGCGGTATTTTTATATTGCGTGTAACTTGTATGTTTGTTTACGATATCGTTTACTTGCGTCAAAAACACTAGTCAAGATAAAACATGTCGAATCTACGGTCTCCGGTACCCGAATTTCAAGCGCAGACCAGCGTTCCTGTAAGCGCTCGCTCAAACGTAGGCCAAGGCTTGCCATTCCGTCTGTGGCCGGTTTAAAAGGTGACAGTGAAGGTGTGGGGCACGAGCCCGAAATAATAAAAATAACAATAAATCATGATAGGAAGCTTAAAATAAGCAGTAAGCCCTATAGAGATTGTGGCTGATAAAGAAAACATCCTACCTTAACATTTTATGACCATTTTTGATTTAAAATTATGAAATAATTTGCTTTGGCAGGAAAATTAATAATTGTTATATTTATGTACCTAATTTAAAATTTACGAAATAAACACCATTGTCTTTAACGAAACGTAAGCGCTTAGTCCGTTTAACAATAAAAAAAAAGGTACACAGAGTGTTTCCCAAATGCGAAGTTTTAAAAAAGTTACACTCATGTATGTATCGTGCATTACAGACCTATGTTTAAAAACCTTTTTTAATAAAATTAACTCATAAATAACCGTGTATAATGTATGCCTATGATATAAATACACAATGTATTTTTTAACAGAGGAAACTAGAAAATCCTGGATAAAAAGTTATAAAATGGATGTTTTGAGTTAGAAATCTATAAAACACCGAATAAAAAGTAAGTAACTTAATAACTGGTATTTTTTTTACAAGAGGACCAATGGACCAAAAAAAAAAAAACTGGTCGCATGGTCCAAAACTAATAAATACAAAATTTTACTCGTATTGGTTATATACGGTGCGAGTAAAAACTAAAAATATAAAAAATGCTCAAGAAGTTTTATTTTAAAAAATAGAATAAAATGTTAGAAGGAAATGTTAAAGAAAATTTAATTTTATATCAAAACTTACAGTTTAGAAAATAAAATTTAAAAAAAAAGTTTTTGTCAATTTATTTACATTACGCATTAAAACTTAAATACTGGACAGAAGGTAGCGAAATTTAAAAGGAAATTAAAACAATTAGAAGTTTTTTTTTAATTTGCTCCCCGTGTCGAGTATTGTAAGTGTGCCTAATACATAAAAAAAACTAGAAAAATACTTTTTTTTTTATATTTTAACGCTTGAACTTTAAAACGTCTACATAAAATTTAACAATTTACAATACTGACCTATACAATTGTGTTGTATATTTAAAAATACTAGTACTTTACTCTTGGTAATTTTTTATATTTTTAGTTTTAACCTATTACTGATGGAAGTTAAATTTTGGATTTATTAATTTTAGACCATGCGATCAGCTTTTCCAAAATGCCGATTCAAAATTCCAAAATTGTTGGTCCATTTGTCCTCTTTTAAACCTTTACTGTGACACACTTTATATACATAAAAAATATAAAAAGTGAAAAAAATTAAACATCATGAGGGAATCCAAAGACTGGTGGATAAAAACACCAGGACAACATCAGGCGAAAAAATCATAAAGGCAAACTCGCCGGAATTTACAAAATACCTCCTGAATTACAACCAGAAGGCAGTAAGAATCATAGTGGGTCAACTAACAGGTCGTTGCAGACTGAATAAACAATGGGCCTGGCAGAAAAAACCTATACGGGTTCTGTCAGGTAGTAGAAGAAACCGCAGAACACATATGGTGCTACTGTGAAGCCCTTTGTCGTCTGCGGTTTGCAAAGCTGGGTGAGGAAAAACCTAAAGCAGCAACAATTAACAGGGAGTCAGTTTTAGGCTTGTGGAGTCTGATTAAAAAACCGGCTTGTATAGTGTGTTCTAACATAGGGATAAAGGATACACAATAAACCTGAGCAGGTTGCAGTGGTAGAGGATTACAATCCACCTTCAAGCTAATCTAATCTAATCTAATGATAATTTAATGTTTTTTAGACCATATACATACATCCTTTATACATAAAAGCTTAAGTACAATAAATAAAATATAATAAATTTTTAAGGTAACAGACATATATCATGATACAATTTTTCTATTTTTTCCTTCCACACTGAATACCAGGCAATTTTGAGTCCTTGTTTTAAAATTCTTACACGTTTTAAATTCCAGGGAGTTTATTTTTCTTTCTCTGGTTTCAATTTAATAATACCCGAGAAACTTTACATTGATCCCTCAAGGCCCTTATATTTTCCCCCTTTTTGTTTTCGGCCTATAGATTTTCACGTTTTTCATATTTACGCCGGCTGTATTGTGTCTGCTGAATTCACTGTTCCATTCGCGCTTTTTCATTTTTGTTTATGTGGGTTTTCGGCTCATATTTTCTTTTCTTTGCCGTTTTGATAGTTTTATATGGGAGAATAGGTCCTGTGACACAATTTTGGATTTATGACAAATACCGCGAATTTTTCTTGGTGCATGGATGGACCTTTAAAGTGTACATTTTCTTATTGGAAGGACTAGAAATCGACAAGAATATTTATTTTTTCACAAGCAACCAAGTGTAAAATTATCAAAGAACAGATGAAGTGTTTTGGCTGTTCAGGTTAATAGAGAAGGCGATTTAGATCTAAGCATTAAAATTTTGAGAATACATTAGTCAATACTTTTAAAAATTAAATAAAAGTTTTTAAGTCTAAATATAAACGGGTAAGCCAAAAATAAGGTGTTATTATCTAGAAACTAAGAAAAATGACATTAATAGAAAATCTTCAGTATTATTAAGCTGAATTTATATACTGACGTTTCCGTTACTGATCGCCGTTTGACGTTTTGGTTTCTAATATGGTATATAGAAACGATAAACAAAAGGTTTAAATTGGCAAATGGAAAGTTGTTGTTTCATCTCCTAACTAAAAACGTCAAATGCCAAACAAAAACAGAAACGTCAATCTACAAATCCAGCTTAATCGTGTTACTCGTTCTTGTGTTACTAACTGCCTAACAAGACATACACTTAAGGATCACATTTTAGTAAATGTTATTTTAATCCTGCAATAGCAACTTTCTCAGCTCCTGGGTAGTTTTTGGAGCTAATGTATGTCTTAATAATAATAATAATAATAATAATACCAACGTTTACAACTCATCGCAGACAAACAGGCGGTAATAAATTATGACAAGAAACATGTATGACAGATGACATGAGGGGCATGGGCGTATATAAGGGAGAGGGGGAAGAGTTGAGGATTTAGATTCCCCTTCCCCTAAGGATGAGTAAGAAGGAAAACTATGAAACAGTCCTTTGTTGGATTTTAATTCGTATGGTTATGTGTATCCCCCCATATGTAAAGAAGAAAAAGGAACATGGTGTATTTTTGAAGCAGAGAATTTTTTGGGTCCTTAAATTCTTTTTAAACCAATTTTTTGGCAGTCAGACACCCCTTTCTATAAAAAAGCTATATATAGGTACGTCCGTGATAAGGGGCGAGTTTCACAATGTACAATCTCCAATAATGTACCAATAGTTTTAATTTTCAAAGCTGATTGACCGTGAATCTATTTCATTTTTTTATTTATACCCGAATATAATTAGCACAAACGCGTGAAAATCTACAGTTTTCCGAACAACGGAAAAATACCATTACAAATTTGGTGTAGTATGTTTTAGGTTCTTAAACTATTAAAGAAACAAATAATAAATGGAGTATTTTCTTAAAACTCTTTAAAATTTCTGGTAGTGATTCCATACACAGGGTATTTTATTAAAAACAAAAGTTTGTGTTATAACTTTAAAAACAGTAACTGGAAAAAACATAGGTATACCACTGAATTCTACGTAAAAATCCCTAAAACTTTGAAACATACATCTTATTTTTATCTCTAATAACAAGAAAGTGCCTGTCCAAATTAACAAAATTTGATGAACACTCTGTATATCCTAAACGAATTAAGTTAACTATGACTTACATTCACCCCTAGATTGGTAGGTTAAAACAGATAAGGTGCTAACAGATTTATTTTATTCATTTTATGCTTTAGTTTAAGAAATTATTCATTTAAATAAAAACTAATTTTTTATTAGTTTTTTTTCATAGGTTAAAATTGTATTTTGTTAGGGTAAATTAAAAATAAATTATTATTTTAATAATAAATTGTTTAAATATTAATAATGTTTTATTAAATAGCACATAATATTTACTAGGGCCAAAACTGGTGTAACCACTGGCCAAAAATAGTACGTCATGGCCACTTCCGGTGGTAATATTAAATTTTATTATTATTTTTTTAACAACGTAAAGTCTAAAGGTTCAGAGATTTTATAATTCGATAATTAATACACTAATACTAATAAAAATTTATTTTTCGTGATTCCATACTTCATTTAAGTTACTTTAATTCTTCGTAAAAGTTACAAAATTACTTAAAGTGGCCACAAAATTGTACGTCTACCCTCTATTTCTTTGCGTTTCCAATAAGATTAATAAATAATTAGCAATTTTACCAAAGCAATAAAAATTATTAGCAGAAAGTACTGCACGGTCAGTAATCTTTTTATTGCTATCATTAACTAGGAATGTATAAGCATGCTTTTAAGTTTTTATTACATTAAGTTAATGCAACGTTGTTAATTATTAAAATCCATAATTACAAAGTTTTTTGAACTTCGTGCTGAATGCACAAAGAATAATTCAATAATTAAAAGGAATAAGTCTATTTTGTTATTATTAATGAACTAATAATTTTTGTAGTCTTTAAAGATAAATTATTATTCTTTTATATATATATGTAAATATATTTCTTTTGTAGGTAATGTAATAATTATTAATATTTGAATTTAAAATACTTGTATATTAATAATTTAATTTAGATTTATTGTACTGCGTGGTTTAATATGTTATTAATTATGTTTTGTTAAACAATGTTTTTAATATTTAATAATAAAGGTTACTTTTTAGGCACTGGCTAAACGACCGCCAGCGGTTGTGCTCAATTATAAATATCAGGACGTCATAGACAGCATAAAAGTCAGCAAATAAGATATATATAACTTGAAATTTCTAAAAAGTAAAAAATTAATTGTCTAAACATAAAATTATAAAAATTAAAATTAGAAAATGTATAAAAATTATTAGGGAAAAAAGATAAAAAGAAAAAAAAGTTGTTTATCTATCTCGGAATCAAACTCGGGACCTGTCGCTTACGGGTCAACGCTTGTAACACTTGAGCCATAGAGGTTTTCAATATGCTTAAACAAATAAGCCGTGTTTATGAATTCTTTATCTTTTCCCTTCTACTTTTTTCTTTTTCTGAAAATTTTAATTGTTTCACCCTCAATACATGCATACTTTAATTGGGTATACTTTAGTTTTAATTCTATGAAAGGATCAGTTTTTTTCTTGCCGCTAAAATACTTTTGGCTTTTCTTTTCCTAAAAGATGTATATACATACTTTTTAACTTATGAAGAGCTTCGACAAAATCTTCGTAGGTGTCAAACGTGTCTCACAATTTCATTTTTGTTGGTTGATCAATAATAAAAATATTATTAAACAATAAAACAAATAATTATATAAAGCTAGGTTAACTATATCGATTATTTGGAGGTTTTCAATAGTTTTTATAGGCAAAACTGCCGGACGGCGGTTTTTATCAACAAAATAAGTAAAAACCGCCGGTAATAGCAAATAAATTATAATTTTTGGCGGTTTTCATTTATGTAGATTTAAAATGCCGTCGGACGACGGTTTTTTTAATGCAGGCAAAACCGCCGGAGATCGTTTAGCCAGTGCCTACTTTTGATCATGAAAAATAAAATGATTTCTAATTACATATGTATTTTAAGAAACTTATAAAATTACTTTAGATAGCGGTGATACCTAATAGCCCTTTAAAAATAAAAAGGATTGGTGCAACAGATAGAAAGTTTTTATTAGTTAAAAAGTGTGCAAGTTTAATTTGGCTCACCCTGTATACCTAGTAGTTATCCTCACAGCGGTATATTATACTGTTTAACAATATCTTTATATCACCTAGTAGCTTTGAATAACTTTCATCATTTTGGAATTTAAAAAGGTCGTCACTTTAAACGGATTCCATGGTTTTTTCAATGTAACTTCTGATAATAGCCGGATAATTTCAAATTATTTTTATTATTACAATATGACAGCACTGACATTTGTTTTTTGTTCTGGCTGGCGTAAGGCATGTATATATACAATATTTTAGAATGACACAACATATATTACACTAGTGTTGTAAAGTATTTGCTAGTAGTGTGCTATTTGCTATTTTCACATGTGGTCGTAGAAAAAATGTTATAGCAAGCAAAATATACCGTCCAAATTTGTTTAAAATGTATACAATAAATAGAACACTACAAATTATGTTAAAAAATTTATACGTTTTAACGTTTATCTAAGAACTAACAATAGAAAAAAATATAACAACAATAATAACATTTAAAAACCCTATAGAACAATATAAATATTGTTCAAATATTTTTTTCTAAAAAGTAACAAAGTATTATGGATCTTTTGTTTACCGAAGCATATTTTTTTGCTATGTACTTTTTTTATTATGTCTGTCAAAGTAACCAAAAAGTTTTTCGATTTTCAATGATGCTACGTTGTCCCTGAGGACATAATAATTTCTTCTCGTGTCTTTACGACAGAACCCAACTTGTTGATCCCTGAAAAACATAAATATAATTTCGGCATAAATCCGCTGTAATGACTTGACCCAAAATCGAAATAGGCCCCGAACATAAAAAGAGCACTTTCCAAAGAATAAAAAAGTTCCCAAAACCTCTGTTATTGTATTTTCAAAAGGGCGGTTTTGGGGTGAAAAAGTATCGACAAAGTTTTCGAAGATTATATTCCCGGGACACGATCCCTTAATCTTTTTGCAGGATGTAACTTGTTTCCTTGTCCCGTATTTTGTTTGTGGAGAAAATAAAAGTCGCAAAGGGTAAATTTTGTTGTTTATGGATTAAATAAACTTTTAAGTTTGGGGTCTTTAAAAACAAATTATTCAAACAAAACCCAACTTTCTTGATCCTTCCAGGGCACTTAATTGTCTAAATAATGATTTTTTGAAATATAAATTACATTCTCTGGGTTTTAGTGGTTCTATATATATTATGAGTGGTTGTCGTTTTACTTCACCAATAGGAAAATATCTGTAAACATTTTAAATAATCAAATCAATATCAAAGTGCACTGTATTATTATTGGGGTTCCACAGGGTTCCGTGCTGGGGCCACTATTGTTCATTAATTATGTCAACGATTTATCCAATAATCGTACAGCTGCTAAAATAACACAATATGCATACTGGTGGTGTCTGCATTGAATACTGAGAAACTTAGCATGCATGTTTTTTTTAAATCTTTATTACATCTCACGAAGGCTTATGCCTAAATACCAGTGTACCGTGAGTGCCGGGTTACTGGATGTTTAACCCAATATTGTCGTGTTCCGTCAACGTTATCCAAGCACTAAAACATGCAGTTTTTGCATTTCACAGCACCTTCTAGACAACGCGGTAGTGCCATCACGGACGTTATTTTTAAATAACTACTACCTAGAAATGTTGATAGAACATTGGCTGAATTTAGGTCTTGGTGTAATTTTAATTACGTTATTTTAAACAAAAATAAAACAAATTTCTGGTACTTTATAATACCAATATAATATTTAGGAAATTAGCCTACATAATGGATCTTACCTTGCAGTAAGTAACCACTCAAATTTTTGGGACTTTTGGTAAATGATGATTTGCGGTTGTATAGGCATATATGGATTATATTGGTAAAAATGTGGATAGGGCATTTTTCGTAATTTGTCAACTAAAGTCGATTTATCTGTAAATTATCTGCTTAATATGTATTATAGCTTAGTAAATTCTTTCTCTCCGACATTCACCCAAATCACATATTCACTTAAATGTGGTTTCATTAAAAAGTAAATATTTGATTTGGGCGAACGTAAGTGACATCGGTTTTCGTTGACCGACAGTCCTAGGAAACCATATAGCTTTATGGTATAGTGTCTACGTAAGGTGGCGGCATATGGAAAACTATTTTACTGTTAATTCTGCGAAAAACAAAAATTATAAATAGTTCTGCATGGTCAAAAACCTAATTACAATCATTAGAAATTAAATTGTATCAGTAATCTACGAGGTTTTGCCAAAAATGTAATTTTGCTCAAGAGTAAAGTACTTGTATTTTTGGTAATATCGCAAATTGTTATAAAGAAAAGATGTTTAAAATTAAAAATACCTTATAAATATGGAATTTTCCTCATTTAAATTACTTTTTTTCCTGCGAAAATCGAGAAAATTTGAGTTTGTACATAAGTGCATTGTACTTCTTGTTTTAATAACAATAAATTTAAAAAGTTTATTCAAAACTTTCCCATTATATTTATACTCATAAAATGTATTGCACTAATGTACAAACCTAAATTTTCACCATTACCGCAGAAAAAAGTCAAATATATTTTCTTTGTATATAAACAAAATTGTATATTAACAAGTAATTTTTAGTTCTTAACATCTTTTTTATAACAATTTTTAATATTAGCAAAAATACAGGTACTTTACTCTTAAGCAAAAATTACATTTTTGGCCAAACCTCGTAGATGACTGAAACAATTTGACATCTGATAATAGCTTTTTGGGTTTTTGACCATGCACAACTTTTATAAGATTTTTTTTTGTAAAATTATTGATAAAGTTTTCCATATGACGCCAACTTACGTAGATACATACAGCGTGTCTTCGGAAGTTTTTACCAAAATGGAAAAATGTTTAATTATAAACTTTACGAGAAAAAGTGCCCCTTTATAAATAGTCCTGGTAAATACGAGAATACATTTCCACAAAAATATTTGCAGGCTTGGATGTACAGCGTGACTTAAAAATGATTTGTTTCCAAATTGAAATACAGGTTATTTTCCTAACTACGCCTACGGTACCAAACTTAAAAGGGTGAGATCTTATGTAATTTTATAAAAAAGTTCTCATAAACATATGTCCAGAGTTGCTTTGTTTCCGAGATACAAGGCGTTAATAATTTTTTATAAAGTCGGTATTTTTTAAATATCTTAAATACGAAGCCAGATACAAAAAATGAACTTTACTTAAAAGTTCTATTTTTAGTTGTTTTATAGAAAGAAAATACAAAAATTACATTAAAAGCCAGTGGCGTACATTTTTCTCTCAATAATATTACCTGTGCCCATTGAGACGCTACAGAGCCCAATAAAGTCAATCTAGTTAAAACCTTACAAGCGCTTTATTACATCGAACAAACGTACAAAATTTTAATTAAATGGGCTTAAGGGTATTTAAGGGGGTATTCTGGTCTAGAAAATTGAAAAAATCAATTTTTTTTTTGGCATATTTTCAAAGCTTAGACTTTCAAAAATATGCTCTTAAAAGGATTTTTCAAAATTCGAATTATTTTGAGAGATACAGTGGATTTTGTGACGCGGCACTTAAACCGGCCGAGCGGAGTGATCACACAATGAATGGCAGATGTTTTCCAGGAATTCTTTTGTATCCGACTAGAGCTCGTTATATACCCTTTTAAGTTTTTATATATACCTGACTACCAGTACGTACCCAATATACCTGGAACTGTCCACACAAAATATACCTAGAAGTGTCGATCTCTATAGTATAATTTACAAATTATTACTTATATATTTTTCAATCTTTCTCAAACTTCAAACGCGTTTTTCTCAAAACTCCTTTTGTTGAGGTGGTTGACACGATATCTGAAGTTCTATCGGACCGATTCCTTTGAAATTTGGTGAGAATCTTTTTCATACATCTCTTTATCACTTGACCTAAAGATTTTGAAAAATTTTAATTTGAAGTATTTTTAAAAATTCGTAAAGGTCGAAAACAGGGGTAAAAAATTTTTTTTTCAAGTAGACGCCATTTTGTGAATTTTGTTTTTTTTCGGCCGAAGGTCAAGATGTAGCGACATCTTTACTAATTAAGAATTTTTTTGTTTGTTCGATTTAGATCACTACAAGGGTTGGAATCATGTCAACCAGGGAGCACTGTTTGACAAGGAACCCCTACTTCACCGACCTGTCACTAATTGAATTTTTGACTTTTTTTTTTTTAATTTTTTTCACATACTTTAAATATCAATAAATATTATATAAAAATGGATAGTAAAAATGTTTTTAATTTTTTTATATCCTAGTTTGAAAAATACCCAAAAAGTAGGGCTCTAGACCAGAATACCCCCTTAAGATATTTATAAAATATCGATTTAAAAAAAAACTTTTACGCCCTGTATTTTAGTAACAAAGCAACTTCGGGCATGTTCATAGGAGCTTCTTGCCGTAGTTTGTAAATACCCTATATAGTATTAATTTGGTAAAAAGTATTTTTTAAGTCTGTACGCTGTACATCCAATATATAATTATTTCTGTTAAAATGTACTTTCTCACCAAGCAGGACTTTAGGTGTATGCAATCTGGGCTTATGCCAGATGGATCTTGGACAAGCAATACAAAGGCAAACATCATATATATCTATAAATAAATAAATATATATACTATATATATATATATATATATATATATATATATATATATATATATATATATATATATATATATATATATATATATATATATATATATATATATATATATGCAGTGACTCAAGAACCGCCCTACAACTACTGAATAGGGTAACAATTGAGTCTAAGCTAGTTAATGACCGTATAGAGACTCCCAATACATGTAGCAGAGTCCAATACGGTCAACCTGGTATGGGTACCAGGACACACTGGTATCAAAGGAAATGAGGCAGCGGATAGACTGGCGGTAGCGGGTAGCAATAACCCAAAGCTGGCAGTACCCTGCCCCCGGGCATGTCCGGTGGGGTCCTCAAGCGCTGGGCCAAGAATTGGACCAAAACAATGTTTGAGGAACTGTGGTCATCTGAGACAAGGATAATGCATTCCAGGACAATGCTTAAGGGTCCCTCTCAGGACCTTGCATCCAGATTACTGGGCATGAGTAGAACTCAGCTGAGGACTATTACAGGCCTGGTATCTGGACACTGGTATACTAAAAAGCACCTAGCCAGATTGGGTCTGGTAGCAGATTACATCTGCAGGTGGTGCGGAAATGGGGATGAAACCCCTTTTCACGTGATTATGGAATGTAAGGGTCTGGGGGTCCACGAGAGGAGATATTTGGAACCTACAAAATTGAATCCGAATAACTAAACCTTGCGGGACTGGACCTAGGACGAATGCTACAGTTGACACATAGCATCGACCTGGAAAAAGTGACACTCTAAAGGATATCCCCCTATAAATGGGATCTGCGTACAATGGCCAGCGCTGGCTGAGTGCGCAGCAAATAACTTAAAAATAAATAATAGTTTAAAAAAACTAAAAAACACGCTTTTATATGCAACCGAACTAAAAATTAGAAAATCATTTTTCATTACAAAGAGTTTGTCACTTCAGAGTAAAATGCGTGGGGTGCTTAATATATTAAATGTTATAATTATTCTATTTGCAAATATCTATGAGGGAAAAGTTATGAAAAAATAGTAAAATGCACCCCACGCTTTTTACTCTGAAGTGACAAACTCTTTGTAATGAAAAATTATTTTCTAATTTTTAGTTTGGTTGCATATAAAAGCGTGTTTTTTTAGTTTTTTAAACTATTATTTATTTTTCATTTTTAGTTCGATATATCAATTAGTTTTTTAAAAATAAATGCTCCAGTTTATTCACTAAAAAATTCCATCGCCATTTTGTCAAGAGTAGTATTAGGACACAGGATCTGTAAAGAAATTTATTTATCCCAGCGGTCCTAATCAGGATAACGGGATACTGTTTTTAAATTATTGCATTGTCATCGGTCCTTGATACGTGTGCAAAGTTTCAAAGAAATTGAATCGCTGGAAGTTGGTAAAATTAGGCTCAAAGATTCCGTTACATAGATAGATAGATAGATAGATACAACCCAAGCTAATAAAAGCGTGTTAAAAAGCGGGACTTTTTATAAAGAGGCACATTCGTAAAGTTAATAATTAAAAAGTTTTTCATTTGGTAAGAACTTCCGAAGACACGCTGTATAGGTATTTTACAACTAAACCATTTACCTATAAACCTCATTTATTTATTTTAAATTTGTTCATTCTTCACAAGCATCCGCTCAGCATGCCCTTAACGCATTTTATCGCCATTCCGAACCCTTTTTCCATATTTTTCTCGAATGGGGATGTGTTCGACACTTCATCCCTCCGATATCGTCGAATTGACGACAATATCACGTTCGGTCCGCTTCACCACTTTGTAAAAAAGAAAAAGTACAATTTCCTCGGGGTCAAAAGGTATCTTTTTAAAGGATCGATGTCGCTAGCGCGGTGTATAGACCCCTTAAGTGTCGTGTGTGGTAAACATTTGTTGATACAGGACTGGACCCAGGTTAAATGAATTTTAGAAATTAAATAGTATTATTTACCGTGTCTACATATAAAAGCAAGCCGGGTAAAATTAGGTGCTGAGGGCACTAATAGGGTTATTTGCATTCTTTTTAATAAGCCTTGTATCCCTGTCTTGTTTAAATTAAACTTGGCCTGAGATTCCACATGGGTGCACGCCTTTTGAAAAAGATGTTTGAAAGAATGGGTTTTAGCCACTTAATAAACCAGCAATATGGGGCTTTGGTAAATATTTGTAATATAGGGCCAAAATACCAAAAAGATTAAAGGGCATTTTCAAGTCGTCCTTTACCGTAAAAATAACGCTACGCAAATAAAAAAGGTAATTATAGGGTAAAATTTCTGTTAAAAAAGAAAAGTTTTGCTAAAAATATTAAACCTAATATTTTAAAAGGTATAAAGGGTGTTCGGAAAGGTCCTGTCGTGATAGACCAATAGAGTAAGTCAAAATGTTAGTACTTATATTATCGGCTCCATCATTTACTACATGACCTTTCTGGGCACCCTGTATACAGGGTAATTCTTAGCCAATACGCATAAACGTAAAAAATAATTTTTAAGGACAAACAAAGACTAATAACGGAAAACAAGGAACCTATTTTTTATGTCCGATTTAAATTAGGAAGGTAATTATAAAATATTATATTCTTAATTTTAATCACGTAAAAATAAACTACCAACCACAACTAATAGTAAAGTACCAATAGACATACCAAACATCATCATAACTTATTTAATGAGGTAGTTTTTACATGGAACTAAAATTCATTGATTTTTCTATAACAAAGAGTTATATTTTATTTTATTTTATGTTACATTCATGAAATTAATTACAAAAAATTGGGCCCTTTTTATACATATTTTAGTATGATTGAATTACCCGTTAAGCAAGGATGACAGCTGGTTAGCTGTTTGGCAAATTAAAAGATTTAATTTAATGACTGAATAAAACTAAAGAAAAATATAATACTGTAGCACAAAATTAAAATTAACCGGAATTACAAAATTACAAATGTTTCATCGTATAGCTTATACTTAAGTATTAAAGTTAGAATGTCACATGTCTTGGGGCAAGTTTTTATTAAAGAAGTTAAATTTTATTGCATCCAATAAAGATAATATAAAACACAATGAAGTATAAACTATGAAACTTCCCACTTGCACGCTTTACGGTTTTAACTAAGTTTTCAATTTAACCAGAATTTTGTTTGCTGTGCAGTTTAAGAGTTGCATATTATAATAAAGTTAAATAAATATAAAAACCTAATTTTTAAAAATTCCCAGAAAAAATTCTGGATTAGAATAGTTATCCCTAATATTTTAGCTTTTTGTAATATACAAGGTTAAAAAAATATACAGCAACAAAGCATTAGGTTATTTACAATATTGCCAAAACATTTTAAATAAGTACTCTAGACTTATCTCGACTATTATTTTGTAAAAAAACTATAGATTATTGCCAAATTTTTTTTGAAAAATTTTGTATTGTCAAATATAACTTCTAATTAAAATAACCATAGCTTAGGTTACATTTTTTTGACCTAATCGATTTAAATTATTAAGTTAGAATTAAAAGTGATTGTTTAGTGGGTATTTTGAATACTATAAAGTTAAAAATGTCAAATTGTACTTTAGATATAAAGAAAATGTAATTTTTGTATAATATTATTTTTTAAAATTTAATATCTACCTTAAATTACGTGGGGCGGAAGACATTTCGACACCAATCAGGTAGTGACTAAAATTTTATGGCAATTTTCACCAGAATCAAAGGTCCGTTTTTATCTTACAGGAATATTCGATACTAAATAAATACGGCCTACGGCCGAAATAAAATTTTAAAATTAATAATTAATTTATTTATTTTAAAATACATAGATAGCACAAATAGGCAAACATTCCTCTAAAGTGTTAATATTATGTTATTATTAAAAAGTAAAATTTAAAAAAATTGTTAAAAATGCACAAAAAATATTAATGTGAATAATAAAAAAATACTCTTTTTCGATATATGCAACATTCATTTAAAAATTAATATATAATATTTTATTTGTTTGGTACCCTAAAGGTGGGAATAAAGTTATTAAGTGGATTTTTAAAGTGCGTATTAATATTGGGTTTAATTAAGAAATTAAAAAAAAGGACTTGCTTACCAGAACTAACCATTTGTATAAGTGTGTATTGGTATTGGCTTTAATTGGATAATTGTAAAAAAGACTTGCTTACAAGAACTTACTATTCGTAATTCCCTAAAACTGTTTTAATTACTCTGTCGGTCGCCGTACCTACCTGGTTTACGCCGCGGTGTCGAAATTTCTTCCAAGATAATATGACCCTTCGATTACCCCAGATACAAACAGGGCCTGATTAACCATTAGGCTAATTAGGTTGCAGCCTAGGGCGCGAAGATTTTGGGGGGCGCTGAAATCATGAGAGTTAGGAAAAACTAGGTGAAGACGTTTTAACGTTTGTTTCTACCTCTTCAGCGTTGAAAATGGGGGAGGAGCGCAAAAATAGGATAACAAGAAATAAAGGTATGGAAGGGCGCGCAAAAGTTGAAAGGAATTAAAAGGCGGAGATCATTTTTTTTGCTCTTCTCTTTTTAATTTCACTAATTTTTAATCAAAAAGGGCGCGATTTCAGGGGTGAGAACTTTTTTCTACCAAATTTCGAGAGGGGCGCCTTTAAATTTACAGTTTGCTTCACCGCTTTACTTCGAAATTTTCTCAATAAAAACATGACCATCTAAAGGGGGGGAGGCGTCTTTTCATTATAAGCCTAGAGTGGTCACAAGTCTTAATCAGCCGCCGGGTACAAACACAATTAGGTGTCGAATGTTCTATTACGTGTATGTATATGTTTGTCCGGGAAAAAAGTAATTTAATGAAAAGTCGCACTATAATACCTGTCAACAGAGACAAACTGTTAAATTTTTATCCTTTATGGAAAAAAATATACTTTTAGCACCTTAGGTATCATTAAAATATTATTTTTATACTCACCGGGTAGCAACTGCCCTATTCCACTATTATTTATCTTTCAATAGCCATGGGGTTATATCCCATTATTTCGTTTTATGCTCCATCTGTACACCTGTGGTCGGTTTACTACTGATGTGATTTCTTGTTCTCAGAATTGCACTTGAAATAGTTTCAGACTGCGGGCCACAAGAACCGCAAATTGATGTAGCAGGGATTAGTTGGTGGCTACTGGGAATTTATCAAAGCATCGTTTCAGGTTAAGT
Organism: Listronotus bonariensis; assembly: GCA_014170235.1. NCBI lineage: Eukaryota > Metazoa > Arthropoda > Insecta > Coleoptera > Curculionidae > Listronotus > Listronotus bonariensis. Next base: position 36,847 of record JACEGR010003477.1, on the reverse strand, counting down.
TTTGGTTAAGTTGTTTAATAAAAGGCACCTTGGTTAATAAATAGAATTTTTTCCGTGACGGGAAAAAAATTTGACATTGTGTCTCTGTTAACAGGTACTAAAATGAGACTTTTTATAAAATTACGTTTACCCGTGGAAAAAAGTGAGTACTTTTTCCCGGACATACATACACGTAAGTCAAGAGAAAATATTTAATTTTAGAATAATTTATTATACAAAACATTTACCTTATATTAGGAGTCCAGTCAGATAATTTTTAACTTTATATTTTTTCAAATAACTACTAAACGATCGCTTTTGATTTGGACTTTTCAATTTTAATCCTTCAAATTACAAAATAACATTGTCAGATACTAAATAATTTTTTTAAGGGTTTCCATAGTAATGAAAACTCTAATTGTGTTTTACCAGTCGACCTGTTTGAAAATTTAAATTTTACATAATTAATTTTCTGACTTTAATATTATGTTTTTTTTTTAATAATAATTTGTCGTTTTTTCCCATCACAGAAAAAAATTGGGTATTATACACGGGAAAATTTTTAGATTTTAGCTCTCGGTTTTTTGTTTCCCTCCACTTCGCGTCGAGAAACAACACAACCTCGAGCTAAAATCTAAAGCTTTTCCCTTGTAAAATAAATAGCTTTACTATTAATTTTTAAAACTTTAATCTTTAAAAAAGAGGGTGTATACCGGGTGCCACTGGATTTTATTAAAGCCGATATTTAAGGGGCATAGTTTTAACGACTACAATCTCCATTTAGTAATAGTATTACTTAGTGATAAATTTAAATAGATTATGTTTTAGACCATTACCATTCCAACACTTACGATTTTTGGCACAATGTTTTAAAAATTGCAACTAAACTTGTCCGACAAAAGTGACGCGTTTGCCCAGTCCGACACCTGGAATATTTGACATTGACATGCTGGGTTAAAGCGCCGGTTCCATTTATGGCGGTATGAATATTTGTGGTAGACTCGTCAAAAGAAACTACTTTAAAAAGGTTTTGAATTAAGTGTTATTATCATAAGGTCAATTTTATTACTGCGTACAGAGACTAATATGTATAAAGAAAAAATAAATTATTAAAATTCTACAGCCTACTACCCGCAAGAATTGATTTTAATTAAATAAGAAATATAGGGTAATTAAGTAGCTGCCTTAAAAAACACCACGTTGCGATTTATTAGAGGTAAGAAATTTAAATAAACTAACTAAATATGTAAAAATAAGTAAAAAAGAAAATTTTTAAATATTGCCACCACGAAACTTATTAACAGAAGGACCATTTTTCATTTTATTTATTTAGTGCTTATTCTATTAGATTTATTACTAATTTTACTTTAATTATAAGGTACAGTATATAGCTTTTGAACTTTATAAATATTATAGGCTTTATCATGCCATTAATGCTAGCCTAAGTGCCACCAATGTCAGAGTGGCTCGGGCCATAGATTAGTAAAACATTAATTATGCAGAAGTTAAATAAATACTAGTTTTAATAATGGAAAAAGTTAATTTAGTATAGGAAAAAACATGCATTAGGTTAAATAACACGGTCGTTAGTAAGAAAAAAAGTATATTTTTGAATGGAGAAGAGCTCATATGGGTCACACATGTCACTTAGAAGGTGCGGGCTACACATGGTAACTTAAGTTAAGGATAATAATAATTGTGGTTTTGCCTAATCATTGATATTTCAACACATAATTAGTTAAAAATTAATTATCAAGATTCTTTTCAGGTAAATTTCCATGAGTTTTTGCTTTTTTTTTTAATTAAAATTCTTTCTAATTTTCTTTATGGTATATCCTAGCATGGTGATTATTTTTAAAACGTTGGCTAGATATTTCATTCCAATAAAAGCAAGTATGTCTTATTTCTGATTTGCAAAACTTCTTTTACATACAGTGTGTCCCAGGATAGATGTTACAAGAGGACAAATGGACTCAAAATTTTGGAATTTTTAAACGTCCTTTTGGGAAAACTGGTCGCATGGTCCAAACTAATAAAGTCCAAAATTTTACTTCGATTGGTAATATACCGGGTAAGTTATAACTGAAAATATGAAAAATGACCAAGAATAAAGTACCTATATTTTAAAAAAATAGGACAAAATTGAATAAGTAAATGTTGTAGAGAATTAAATTCTATGTCAAAATATAAAGGAAAGGAATTTAAGTAAAAAAAAATATTTTCGTAAATTTTTAATATTACGCATTAGCAGTTTTTAGAATACTACTTGGCTTAAGGCAGTGAATTTTTATAAAATATTTAAAATTAGTAAATTTTCTTTAAAATTTTGCTTCCTCTTGTCCATTATTTAAGTTGTAATGCGTAATGTTAAAAAAATTACAACTACGTTTTTTTCTACTCTTATGCTTTGACTTCAAATTTTAACTAAAAGTTTAACACACTGTACCTTAGCAACAAAGCACTTTCGGACATATGTTTATATAACCTTTTTTCATAAAATTGGCTCAAGAATACCCCTAAATTTCCTCACGTAATTGGAACACCTGTATACGGAGATTAAGTTTGTAACTTTGTTTGTGGGTTGGCTTGTAGCCGCTAATCTTCGGAAGTACTAAACCTATCATAAAAATTCTTTCACAATTAGAAAGCTACACTATTTAGGTGTGTTATAGGCTAAATTTTACTAGGATTAAACAAAAACTTTAGCCGGGTCGGATAATACTATCTGATTTGGTAAAAAACATTTTTTTTAAATTATTTTTTAACATCCTATAGATTAAATAACAATACCTTAAAGACATAATAATTTCATATAAAGTTTTGATCTTATTTTTCATTGTAGCATTAGCCCTCAAAGTTTGTCGGTACAGTTACTGAACACTCTGTATATTACTGATTAATTTCTTCATTATTGTTTTCTTTTATGTGCCAATTAAAAAACAAAGAAAATCCAATAAAGTCTAAATAAACTAGTGTTTACCAACACCGAGACGCGTCAGCGTATTCTTCACTTTACAACTTGACGAGAAGGCATTGCTGCAGGGTCGAGTCCAAATCGAATTTGACCAGATAAAATAATAAATCAATCAATCATTCAGGTGTTGGATACCAATGCTTCAGCCGATGCGTCGGTCAATATTTGCTCAAAAGAAATTGAGAATATATAAGCGAAACTTCGTAAAAAGGCGTGCAAAATAATTTAAAATAGAATTTAACAAATAGTTTACCTAAAAAAATAATAAAAGTGGTGAAAATATATTACTTGACATCCGATACAAGTACAGTTCAAAAAGTAGCTTTGTTCGGTTATGTAGTACATCAAATCTGTTAAAAATATATGAGGCGTCTAGATGCAAAATCCGACATCTCCATGTAACCTAATTCTTGGAAAATGAGGAAAAACGATTAAAATATGATTATTTATTTTAATTGTTACCATGTAGCAATTAAAAAATTCTTTATGATAACGTAACGATATTATATATTAAAAAAACCTAGTGGTAATAGATTTTAGGTAATTTCATAAATTAAATATATAGATGTCGGCTTTTGCATGTATAAGTATTACAAATGTCGGGTCTTGCATTTAAAAAATTTGAAATACGTCGGCATTTGCATCCAGGATTTTATTATAAATTAAAAATTAAAAAGTTTAGACACAAACTTCTAACAAATTTATTTTTTAAATTGAAAAAACACCTTTCGGTACGAAGTGGGTCCACTTGCAGGCGCGCGTTTAACTACACATGCGCGGCCAACCTAATACTTAACGATGATTGGTTGCGTTTGAGATGTCGGTATTTGCACGTAATTTAGGCTAGTGATGGGCATAATCGCATTATTTCAATAATCGGATTATCAGGTTAGGAATGAATTCAATAATCGAATTATAATTCGAATTAATAATAATTGAATCTACTTTTTCGTTTTGCTAGGAAAAAGTCCTCACCCCTCATCTGTGGAATCAGGTTAATTTTTGGTGATTCAAACTATCTGTGTAATCAGGTTATTTTTCGTAATTCCAATAATCTGAGTATTCAGGTTATTTTTCGTAATTCCGATTATCTTAGTAATCTCGATATTTCTCGTAATTCAAATTATTTCGTAATTCAAATTATCTGTGAAATCTGATTATTTTTCGTAATTCAAATTATTTCGTAATTCAAATTATCTGCGGAATCAGGTTATTTTTTGTAATTCAAATTATTTGTGGAATCAGGTTATTTTTCGTAATTTAAATTAAATCTGCATAATCCGAATAATACCGATTATTTCAATAATCGGATTATCGATTATTTTTAATTTGAATTATCCCATCACTAATTTAGGCTAAAAGATGTCGGTTTTTTTATTTTATGTGCAACTTTAACTAGCGATATTTTATATTAGATGTCGGTTTTTGCACTTTTTCGATTTGGAAACGAATTCTAGGAAAAAATTTCTATATAGTAGCGTATCCAACTCATTTTTTATAATTTCTTTAGATGTCGGGTTTTGCATTTAGACGCCTCATATGAAATATATATTTTTTAAGCATTAAAATGAACAAAAGTTATCTTCAAATAAGCCTGCATAAGTGTTAAAAAAATATTTCATGTACAAATAATACCAAAAACACAGGTCCACAAAATAAAAAAGTGATATGTGCTGGGTACCGAACAAAGATATTCTATAATATTTTTTTGCCGCTGAATACGAATCTGAAGTCAAAACTAAAGGTCAAGCTGCAAAAAGCGAATTGCGAGGATTTTTTTCTTATTGAAAGGGGGTTATGTAGCACTTCATTTTATAGGTCCTTTGATCCTCTATTTAACGCAACTTTGTTGTTGAAAATCGGCCCAGCCATTCCAGACTTACAACTATTTGAAATTTGGCTTAAAAACTATACAAACGGTGCGGTTTTAATGAGGTGCTACCTAACCCCCCTTTCAATAAATAAAAAAATGCTAGTGCCCCTTGGTTTCCGCAATTCGTTTTTTGAAGTTTGACCTCTAGTTTTGACTTTAGATTCATGTTGCGCGGCATGAAATATGTCAGAAAATCATTTGTCTGATACCCACTTCTTTTTATTTTGTGGACCTGTGAAATCAGCACATACATTTTAGCCCACTGTGTGAGGATCCTGTTGTCGTTATGATGTTAGCATTATCTAACATTGTCAAGTAAATTAAACAGCACGCACCTAGTTGTGTATATAATCTCACATTTAATAGCATATAAACATCCCCAAGTAGCGTAATTCCATCAAATTCCGGTTAGTTTATATTTCGATTTGGGTATATTTATCATCTTCCCGCTGGCATTTGTTTAAGTTCGCAAGTTCCAATATTTGACTCGAGATTAGAAGTGATTGAGTCGGGAATCGTTCCCGCTTTATGATTGCTATTGACTTTCGGATGATACCGGTGCCCGTGACGGAAAGAAATAAGCTTAAATATCAGTGGCGTGTAGAAGGATTTTTTAAAGGTGACGTTTTAAGTATACGTGGTGTTTTCAAATACGTTATTTATTTTAACAGTTTACAGATTCCGCAAAGAATCAATTTACCAGAAATGGTTTAAATAAGTTTTTAAGTTTTTTTTTTTATCTTTGGACAATCCATGAAGGCTGAAAGCCTAAATACTAACCTACCGTGGGTGTCTTAAGTTAAGCTTTAAATAACGATTATTTAGAAAAATTAAACCTAAACGACTTGCCAACTTTAAAAATCCTTATCTTGCAATATTACGTTACGATTAAAGAAATTAATGGAATAGTAGGCTTTTAACAATCAAATTAAACCGGATTATTTTTAAGTTGATTTTTCCTCTTAACACTGTATAGAATGCAAGAAAATAAGAATATTTTTTAAATAAAGTTTTGTTGAAAAGTCTTTCGTTTCCGAAATAATGCCTTTTTGATCATAACTTTTCTACCACTCCAGATATCTCCACAAAATTTGGTACACTTCTTTGTTCATTACATTACATTTTTTACTGTACACACGATTTGTATTTAATTTGTTTCAAAAACGAAAATGGTACCCCACTGCTTTTTCTTCGAATCAATATTATTTTTGAAATACTTATTTACCCTTAGGTTAATTTTTTCTTTTGATATTCTTTCGTACGACGGGCGGTTTTTGTTTAAAAAATAAAAGCCATTTTGATGCATGACAAAATCGTTGAAATATGATATGATGTTATGTTTGTAAAGTTCGTTTTTGTCTAATTTTAATTAAATTGGGGTCAAATATTTACATAATGTATTGCTGTATTATTCATAATTAGGATTGACTCTATTTTAATATATATTAGACAAAAACGAATTTTCTATACGAAACATAATATTAGCTTTTAGTAATTTTGCCATGCACAACGAAAAATATTAAACGAGACCAAATTAACCCAAAAGTAAATTAGTATTTCAAAAATTATATTGATTTAAAGAAAAACAGTACCTAGCGTACCATTTTTTTTGAAAAAAGTTAATTACACATCTTCTTAGGACGCAACTGTCATTACTAATAAGCTTATTTTTCGTGAATATCGTCATTTCGACGATACGCCTAACTTTTTCCTTAAAACAATAAAATTTTCATTGGTGGTAAGTGTGTTGATTTGACGAATATCAAACATTTATTACCAACAGGAATTTCTCTGTTTATTTTAAAAATATTTATCTAAATTAAGCAAAAGGTTTTTGTCCTACAAAACGGAACGTTTCATTAAAGAGACCCCTACCACCAAAATGTATGGTTAACGATGTCGTAAAAAATAACTACTAACCAGCTGATTTTTTTTCTGTTGATTAAATAATATTAATAGTATTTTAACACCCACATTGCCCTCCAATTTGCCTCAATTTGCAGGTACGTCATCCTGGTTTTTTGATATTCATGAAATTAACATATTTATTCTCTATTACCCCTGTATGCTACCACCAACAAAATTGTTGTAAAGAAAAAAGTTGGTCGTCTCGTCAAAATGAAGCTACTGACGAAAAAGTAGCTTGTTAGTAATGACTTGTAAAAATAGTCTAGGGATCCCTAACTAATTGTTTTTTTGGTATTTGTCATTACATAATGACCTCTATGTTTTTCCTTGAAAAAACAAAAATAAAAAATTATATGGTTTTATACCACAAAAAAAACAATATTGACAGAACTTTCGAAAATATTTTAATGCACACCACTTACCCTAAATTACAGTTGTTCTTTGTTAAAAAGAAACTTTAGATGTCTAGAAATCATTAACGAACTCCGGTATACTTTTGTTTTTATTTTATGGAAAAGTTAGAACCTATTTGAAACTGCAGTAAACACAAGTATTAATGGCATTGCTTTTGCAAGGAAATGTTACTTCGGTTTAGCAAAAGTTTCCAGCGCTTCGCAAAGGAATGGTTATTGTATTTAGTCACGAAAGGTGCTACAAAATTCCCACAGCAATAGAATTTTTACCTAAAGGCAGTTATATGTACATTTTAAGCAAATACCAGTTGCTTTACAACTCTTATAAGCAAACTAAAATAAAAATATCAAACATGCATTTTACTTGCGACTTCTGGCATTTTTGTTTAATGCCTTACTGCAAAATAACTCAAATAAATGAATGGCTAAAAATACGATAGACGGGAAATAAACTTCTTTTATATATTTTTGTAAGTAAATATTAGATGCTTTAATTCTCGTGTACTTTGACTACTCAAAATAACTTCTTCAATAAATAAATCTTATCCAATATTTATTAATATTGTTTTCTTAAAAAATATCTATCAATAGGATGTAAAGCACAAAAAATACCTGATTTTCGTAACTTGTACACAGTGGCGCCTTTTCGTTGACTCATGCAGGGTATAGCGAAAACTAAAAGAGATAGAACAAATCTGATTGCTCAATTTTGATTTCAATTTTTTAAACAAATTGAATGGTGAAAAGTAATTATGGCTTACTTGATTCGTTATGGAGATACAGAGTGTTTTTTTAATTTTGTCAATTTGGCAAGGCACCTGTAACTCGCATGATCTAAGAGATAGACAAAAATACAAAAGTTTTAGGGATTTTTACGTACAATTCAGTAACGAACCTATATTTTTTCATTGACTTTAATTTTAAGTTATAACACAAAGTTGAGTTTTTTTAAATGAGACACCCCGTTTATTTTATTATCAGTTAAAACGTTTCGTTAAAAGCTAAAAGAAATGCCACATTTATTATATCTATTTTTAATAGTTTCGAAAATGGGGCCATCATCAGGATTTTTTTTTAACGAAACCCTGTATATTGTATTACCGTTGCATATAGATATTTCAAAGAGGTTTAAAAATACATTTGATATATGGATTTATGTATCTTTAACGTTTTTGGAAATATGACCATATAAATCCAAAAATAGTACAACTAAGAATTGGAAGCTTATATTTCCGAAACTGTTAGAGAAAATTATTTTAAATGTGGTAAATTCTAAAATGTCTTTTTAATAGTAATAAAATATATAGGATGTTCCATTAAAAACTCAACTTTGTGTAATACCTTTAAAATAAAAGTAAATAAAAAAATATATTGGTACGCCACTGAAATCTATGCAAAAATCCCTAAAATTTGTATTTACATTTTTTCTATTTTTATATCAAGCGAGTTACAAGTGCCTGGCCAAATTGACAAAATTTAAAAACACTCTGTATCTTCCAATCAAGTTTGGAATCAAGTTAGCCATGATTTACTTTCACCATTGAATTTGTTCCAAAATTGAAATTGAGATTGCGCAATCAGATTTGTTCAATCTCTTTTAAGTTTCGCTATACCCTGCAACGTCAACGAAAAGGCGCCACCCTGTACATTCTAATAATATTGACCCAAGTCATCCACATAAAAAAATAAAATAGCCTGGAACAGTCCAATACAAACTCTTAAAAAAATATGATTTCATTTTGTTAAAACTTGCCTGGTAATCTTCTTACTCGAAAAAAATGATTATTGCCATTGTTGCCATTGAAGGGCGCAAATTGAGAAGCGTAAAGCGCGTGCTAGGTCACGTGACGAAGGATCAACGACGCGAATGTGCCACACGCACTGCGTGATTATCCGTATATTGAGACGCAGTTGGTAGCCACACCAACAATAATAATAATTATTATTAAACCTAAGTTTCTAATTAAAATCAGATAATATCAGAGGATGTATTCTTTTATTCTTTGGTCTGCTGCGTCGCGACGCACGCCCTATACGCGACTCAATTTGCGTCTCTGGCTTCTCTTTTTTACAGATATTTCATTAACAAGGTGTGTCATTCTATTTACAAGTGGAGAAAGTGTTAAAATAAAATAGCAACAAAATTTAAAATAAAAATTTTAATATATTAATATTATTATGTTAATAAGCAATAAAAATAAATTAAATATTCGTCTTTAAGAACAATAAGTTATTGTAATGAATTATGAGGTATTATTATCATTTTGTGTCATTAAAAAAAAATCCAGAAATAACCCTAGTTTATTTTACATGACAGTACTTAAATATACTTTATCCAACACTTACATATAATATCTACATAATTGATCAGATTTTGAGGATATAAAGTGTACTATAAGTCACTAGTGAGCTAAAGTATCCCTTAGCTCACTAGTGAATTATAGGCTAATACAAAATTTTGTTGCTGGTGTTGACAATGACAAGTAACAAATAATGGATGACGTTTTCAAATTATTTTCGATATTAAAAACGATTTATACGAAAGTGTTGGATAAAATTTTGTATTAGACACGTGAGTTATTACATATAAGTCACTTAAGAAAATTACCTCTCTCGCCCTTTGGGCTCGAGAGTTAAACTTTTCTTGCGTGACTTATATGTAATATAACTCACTTATCTAATAAATAACTATAATTTATATGCCCATATATAATTTAAAATAAATTATATAAAATTTATATAATATTGGAGCAACTCTGCACAACAAGTGCAAAACTAAATGATATAAAAACTTTTCTATTTTTAACCTTTTACAAATAAGTTTAGTCATACACAAAGTTCAGTGCACAGACCTTACTACAAGAAACAAAATTTAGGTTCGAACTATTAGCCTATGACATAGCGTATCCAAGTACTCAAGGCACTTACTTTTTCGTATTTATTATCTACAAAAGTCCAATTTAGACGAAAACACCACCTGACAGCCAAATTTGCTAACTCAACAGCTTCAATTTGTAATGTATTTTATTTTTCTTAACAGTTATGAAACCCGCCGAATCCGATACATAAAAAATGTACATGGGTCTTATGGTTTCGTGAATGTAACGGTTACGATTTTTGGCACAATATTTAAAAATTGTATTTAAAACATTTTGGTAAACTTGTCTAAAAAAAAGTGACTCGTTTGCCCAGTTCGAAACCCGAAACATTTGACATTGCCAGGCTGGGTTAAAGGGCCTCTTTCATATATGGCGGTATGAATATTCGTGGTAGACTCGTCAAAAGAAACCGTCCCTTAAAAGGTTTTAAAAGTATAGTAAATTTTATTACTGGCCTAGGGACTATTTATTAGTTGATGCCTATGTCATTAATAGACCGAATGACCTTATTTTGCATGAAATGCAAATATAGTAGAAGCCAACCCCATTGACATTCCAACACGGATGAACTACACTGAATTCTACGTAAAAATCTCTAAAATTCTGCAATTTACATTTTTTCCATACCTAATAATATGCAAGTTGAAAGTGCCTGGCCAAATTGACAAAATTTGAAAACACTCTGTATCTTCAAAACGAATCTAATTGGCCATAATTCATTTACATCCTAAAATTTCTCCAAAAATTTTAAAATTTGAAACCAAAAATGTGCAATCAGATTTGTTCTTTCTCTTTTAGTTTTCGTAATAGCCTTCCAGGACAACAAAAAAATGCCAACCTGGTACATACAGATTTTAATGGGTAAAAAAGCATCTTTAGAAATTTCAAAAAACAATTTTAAGATAACGTTTATGTGAATATTTTTTGTTTAATTTGTTCTAAAAATATTCCTTTTTTTATAATTTTGTGTTTATAAGTTCAGTAAAAACTATATTTTTACTGGGTTTAAAAAAATATTTTATGGGAATTATTTTACCTCTTTACCAAAAACTAAAAACATTTTCCGGATATGCAGCACAATAATGTGACAAGAACAATTTTATAGAAATGATATTCTTTTACAAACTGCAATACCTTACATTATATCAAAAATTACAATCTTCTCTCATGGCTTTTTTGATTTATGTGAGAATGTTGCTCAGCGGCTTCAAATATAAAATTAAATTGTCTTTAGCCTCCAATGGCGTTGTCGACGTCCGTTAAAAGAAAAATTAAAAGTTTTCTTGCAATTGCATGTCGGCTAGGTTGCTTTCTTCTAAAAACGTTAAACCTTTTGATAAATGTGTTTTAAAATTAAACAATACACCAGAAATTTTAACTTTAGGATGTTAAATACTTAGGATAAATTACTTGTTTTTCAAAAGGGTTTTACTTCTGCATTATGGTGTATCGTGTGTGATGGTGTGGTCCTCGTGCTTCCCAGATAGAGACTGTTGGACACCGACGAAAAAGTTTTAAAAATTAAACCACGCTAATGTACAGGGTGTCCAATAACTCTATCGACACACTTTAAGGAAAATACCTAATACTTTATATCTATGATGTCCTAAACTTCCTGCGTAAGAAACTACAGAGTGTTAAAATTTTCGAAAATGTAATCGTTTTTTTATAAGTTGTTTCATACCAGTGTGGCTATTTTTGAAAAATTTAAGAACATCTAAACAGTTAAAGACATTTTGTGGCGTATAGGAAAAAAATTACCAGGGGCGTCCGTGAGGTATTTGGGTTAAATATTTTTTGATAACAAGTGGAACGCCACTACAAATTTCTTAAAACGAGATTTTTTTACTTTTGTTAAGTTTCAAACAAATGTTATTCCTTTACTTTTTTATTTGATTTACGTTTTTCAAGTAAATAAATACAAATTATTTCTCAGCCTGGTCTTTTTATATCGCTAATATCTAATTTTGGAGAAAATCATGTGGTTTTTTTATTTCTTCTTTAAAGCAAAATAAATCTTGTTTAAAAAGATTGGTTAACACATCAGTGCTTCAACACTTAATTTACATACATGATTGATGGACCAAACTAAGTACTCTTATGATGACAGCCATAGTGCATACTAAATAGTGTAGAATTGGATAGAGATCTGACCATGCCCAGAAATGGTGTGTATTTATTTAGAGAAAACCATAAATTCAATTAACAAAGAGTCCAAATTTGTTTCAAACGTAATGCAAAACCAAAATATATTTTTATTTTAGGAAAATGCAGTGGCGTACCATTTTTCCCTTAAAGAACATTTGCAGTAAATCTGTCATGGACACTGACAACAATTTATTATTTTTTTGTACGGCAAAAATATTTTTTGATGCATAGAAAATGTCTTAAAAATATCTGGATTGGTAAAAAGGTATTGTAACACCCTATATTTTAAAAGTGAGACGTTTACGATATATGTTTATTTTAAGTTTTTTTTTATTATTATTTTTCGTTAAAGAATCACCCTTTAGAGTTTGTTATGTTAAGATAACGTTAAACCAAAAATGTTTGCAAAGGCGTAAATAGGAAAAGCCCTAAAGCAAAAACAAAGCGAGTCCGATGCATCATCCTATCCATAGTGTTTACATTTAGCCATTCTTTGTCTAATCTCTACCTGTTAGTGTTTAACAACTAAAAGGTAATTTGAAAGTATCGGGGTGGCACGACGTGTTTACACTTTTAAATCAAACGTTTACATTCTCCTTATTATATTATTGCAAATGTAAATTAGCTCTTCACAATACACAACAAAATATCTTTTTAAAGATAAAATAAATCATCATTTAAAATAGCCACATTATTTTAAATTGATATTTTCAGAAAAAGAGGCGTCAATTAACAAACCGTATAGTAATAAACCCCCAATAAATATCTTAACACAAAATACCAATCAAAGTTGGGTCCAATACTAAAATTCGTATTGAGTACCGTCAAAAAAAGTATTTGAATATTGAATATATTCGAATACCAAGAAAAAGAATTCGAATACTCAGTATTTATGAATACCAGGATTAGGTATTTATGTATACTGAAGGCCAAAATATTTTAAAGAGGTTCTTTGTATATTTTCAGTAAATCCCTATCGGACGACACTGACAAAAATTGTTTTTTTGTACGTTAAAATATGTCATCTAAAGCAGAGAAGACGTCTCCCAAATTTCTCAAAAATATCTGCATTGATAAAAAGTAATTGTAAAAAATCTGCTTTATCTGTTTAAAAAATACAAATAAATATTCCCCGTCTAAAAGGTTTTTGATTTGAAATAACATAAAAAAATAAAATGCAGATACGTAATCCTATCTCGTTTCAAATCAAACAGTTTTTAAAATTAGAATTTAAATACAATGATTTGAATACTGCAATCTGCTATTTGAAAACCCGGATTTAAATATCGGTATTTAAATATTTACTATTCGAATACTGGTATTCGAATACTGATATTCGAATACCGGTATTCGAATACCAGAATATTCAAAAACGATATTTGGAATTCAGAATACCGAATACTGACCAAAAAAGTATTCGGCCGAATACCGAATACCAAACAAGTAGATCTATTTGAATAGTATTCGAATACCAGCCAAATGTATTCTGAATACTATTCAGAATACCGAGTATGTTTCAGGTGTCCGACTGGGCAAACGCCTCACTTTCCCTTTCGTTTAGTGAGTCTTATTGACTGAAAAAAGACGGGTCGTAATTATACAGGGTGAAACTAGCTTTTTTTTCATTTTATGTATGCATATTTGACACAGCTAATTTTTTACATTTTTCTTTAAGTGTTTAATTTCTTCATCTTTTTTCAACAAAAATGGTATGCCTTCTTTGAATTATTATCTTGGACCGTTTTTCATACACATTTTAAATTCTGACGTACCAGCATTGTGTATGTAATAAACAAATTAATTTATTTGAGATAATCATTGAAATGTTGAAAAATTATTAAAAGGGTGTTTGTGACCCTTTTAAACTTTATAAAACAAAGACCGTTTTTTTATAATTTTATCGTATGTTAATATTATATATATAATTTTATCAAAAATTTTTGTTAATATATTATGCAAAATGGTGGTTTGTGGTGGTGTGTTTCAGTCACGAAACCATAAGACCCATACATATATTTTGGGTATCGAATTGGGCGGGTTTCGTAACTGTAACCCCTACGGTTTTTGACACAATGTTTAAAAAATGCATGTAAAACATTGTAGTAAACTTGTCCGACAATAAAAGTGACGCTTTTTCCCAGTCCGACAAAGAAAAATTTGACATTTACAGGCTGTGTTAAAGGGCCGGAATAAATATTCGTGGTAGACTCATTAAGAGAACCCCCTAAAAAGGTTTTAATTTTAAAAGTGTAATTATCATGAAGTCAATTTCATTACTGGCCCAGGGACTATTTCTTTTGTATAACTCACAGCGTAAAATCGAATACAAAAAAACACATGCACAGCATTCAGAGTGATGTGTCCCGGTAAATAAGTTCGAACAAACCCAATGTTTAAATATTTGTACAAGTAAATAAATGTTTACGTTAGAAAAGACTTAACTCCCCCAGATGTGGATGCACTGATAGCATGGGCGTGTGTATGAGTAAACATTGATTGTTAGCGAGCTATCTACCTGTCGTGTCGTATGTGTGTTTTCATTTAATGGAAATTTCAAAGAGTTAAATGGGTTTGGTTTTACTGAAAGTGGTAAGATATACACGATTTATCGATTGCTTTAATGTTTTTTTCTCAGCTTTTAAAATGGCCAATCAGTAATGATTGAAATGGTGATTATGTATTAGAAAGATGTAAAAAAAAAACGTTTTTTTCTTAATTATATTAAAAATATTAGGCCATATGAATAAAAAAGCAAATGCTTATACTTATAAAATTAGATAAAATTTAACGCTCTACAAAAAGCTTTTCTATTTTTTTTTTTTGTTAAACTGACGAGTTTTGAAGTTATTTAACTTTACAATAGTAGGAGAGCCCACGATGCTAAATGGGGATTTACCCGAGCATTCAAGAAATCTATTGGGTTGCAAAGCTTAGATGATAAAAAGGAAAAAAAACGATATTTAATGTATACATTTTTATCAGTGGGGAAAGCGGCTATAGATTTTTAAATATGTTAAAAAATATTGGTATTATATATCGGCTTGTAGAAATCGTTTAAAGCGTATCGAATTATATATTTTTTATTTTTATTTAATTATTTTCTTCAAAATAAAAAAAATATATCTATGCTCGAAACTGTCAAAATTACTTATTTTTGTAGCCCTCTGTTTTCTTTACGTCACTCTTAAATTGTCAGATTAGTGAAATATACACTGTTTAGCTTGTAATTAACTCACCCTATCTTGATCTGACGCGCTTGACAATTTTTGATGATATATTTTTGTTTTTATGATTCGCCCTGTATACGGGGCTGATTTTACAAACCAATGTTATATGTATATTTAATCCAAAATTAAATGTTCGTCATTAGTAACTTTGTAGTTAGTTAAAATGCATACCTAGTTGTTTAAAAGTACAAGAGTATTGTTAATTCGTGTTTAAAAAAGGTGCATTAATATTTTTTGACAACACAGTCAGTATATATTTAATAACTCAATGATACATCAAAATATAACATTAAAAGAATAGTAGTATTTTTTTAATTCCAAAAGTACGGTAGTCGCAACAATTACTTGAAAATCTTAAAAAGGTTAAGTTAACTCACCCAAAAAAGTAAGAAAATTATATTTAAAAAACTCTAAACATAAGAAAATTAGTTAGGTTAGTTAGTTTAAATGCTAATGGTCTTTTAATTTAGTGTTTATGGTTTTTATGTTATTATCTTTAAAATATGCAAAGAGTAAATTTTTTTACGAAATCTAAATAAGATTAGAAAGCATTCGGGAGTTAAAAAGCTGTAGCTTTTACTTGCCTAATTTAAATAAAATATAAAATTTGCAGAAAAGTCAGTGGCGAACATTTTTTTTTTGAGAAATATCCGTTTAGGTACCTCTTAAAACGCCAGTGAAAGTTAGAGCTAAATTATCCTTTTGTGATAGTGTGTAGTGATAGATATACAAATATTATCATTTATCAAATTGGATAAGGGGTATTTAGGATACTATAGTTTTTTTGCATTGCATTGACCCATGTTTAAATGAAGTTTTTCTATAATTCAATTGAAAATTATTTTGTCATTTTATACTAGCGTCGAAAGTTTTTTTATCATTTTTTCCTATTTTTTTATGTCATATTTAAAATATTTTTTAAGAACTATTTAGTCAAAAGAAAATTAACTTTTATTTTTTATAGGCTTTTATCAAAAAAATAATATTGAAGTGAAATAATAGCGGGTATGCGTTGTAACGAGGAAATAAATTAAACTAAAAAAATACGGGCAGTAATAAATGGTATTCTTATTTTGGTATCATAATTAGGTCTCTTACACTTTTGTAAAATAAACTAAAACAATACTAAAAAGTGGTAGGTTGGACATTAAGTTACTGTAAAATTGTTTTTTTAGTTTTTATAACGTGTTACTCATTACTTGAGATTATCTTACAACTGAGTTAATAAGAATATTTTTATATTCTGTTAAGTAGTCAAGCATTTTGACACTTTAGTTAGTAGAGTAAACCTTTATTTTTTAAAATGTTTAAAAATTTTTTTCAGTTTTTGTTTTGATAATTTGATATTTTAATAGGAACTGAAGTTTATTTAGCAAAGCATACTGCCTAAATTACTAATAAAAGGGTATCATATCGTAACATCATAATATTATTTTGAAATTATAATAATAAATACTCTTTTTAAAATGTAAAAAGTTTACCCTTATTATGGGTATTTGTTTACCTAGGTTATTAAATTAAAACAATATTTTCTTTGAAATACACAAATTTTTAGTGTACTGAATGTAAACATGTCGATTTAGCACGTACTTTTTATCTGTATAAAAATCTTTTACAGACATTTAAAAAATACTAAGCAAAAACAAGTTAGGGGTTATTTAATTTATATAACTGTTTTAATTTTTTAATTTAAGATGGCTTAAATAGCTGTACAATCAAAGAAACTTAAGTGATAAAAATGTTAATTTAGAAAGATGGAATAATCATATTCTAAGGTAAGAAAACTCAGGTTTTTACAAAAGCAAATTGACAGGTTCATTATGCATCTTTTAAAAATTTGTTTGTGATAATTCAGTTATTTTTTGTAGGTGTTTGTTTGTCTGTTTTTTTTTTTTTTTAGCAGAAACTTGAGGTCTTTTTAACTTTATACTGTTACAGTCTTCCTAATACTACATTATCCTTTAAAAAGTTTGCATCCTTTAAGAATGTTTTTATTTATAAGTTTCAATAAAGTTCAGGTTTGTCATTAAGCGTTGGCATTAAGTTTATTAACAAAATCATTACTATAAATTACCATTTTTTAAACATTTTATACATGTCATATTTTTTATTGTAACTTATTAATTAATTTTAATTTTTGTAGCATCGCCATTCTATTGCAAAAAAGTTATAGCCTCCCTATTTTTTTAAGAAACAAGTATCTTCTTTATAACTATGCACATATGTATGTATTTAAAAACTTTTAGGAAATTGTATGCACTTACTTTTTGTTGAAATAGTATTAAAACAGTACCTATAAATTTCTTCTTTCTGAGTCATCCAAATTCATTATTTAAATTAACTTTTGAAAATTTCTATTAAATATATTTACAAACACTGCCAAATTTTAAATTAGGTGACACAACTAAAAGACATAATGACGAAATCAAAGGTAACTTGACCTTTAGTTCAGTTGACATCGGGTTTCTTGTTTCATTGCATAAATTCATATTTCAATAAACTGTAGTAGGCATTGAAACAAGACACTAATTCAAAGAAGCGATAGTGTTAGAAAAAGTTACTTATCTAACGCTTTATGTAGTGTACTAAAATGGAGTACTTATCTTTATGTTAACGATTAAAGATCATAATATTTTTAAAGGTCGAGCAAAAACATATTGCCACCGATAGTAATAAGTTAAAGAGTAGAAAAGACAATGAGAATAGAGATTTAAAAGAAAACAAATCCTATTTTAAACAAATAGAGTCACATTCTTACCATATCGAATGCCGAAGAGCAAAACTTTTCTGGTACCACCACAGCAGAACTCTGATGCACCTGATGATGAACTGCCTGTTGATGCTGCTGCAGCTGTTGATTGTCGAAGTAGTTGATCTCGGTATATCGGTTGACAATTAGGGTTGAGGGTGCCAAAGGTGGTAAGTTAAAGGCACCAGGGGCACATTGGCCGCAACCACAGGGAGGCGCGGGCGCGGCGGGGGTAACGGCGGGATAACAGTCAGAGGGAGGAACAACCGGGCAGAAGGGTACTAAGTAGGGATATTGGCTAGGGGCGTTGAAATAATACGTCGTGGTGCCGATTTCAGGGCTCCTAACAGGCGAAATGGTCAGGCCAGGGATTGTCGGATAGAGATTGTCTTATTATTGCCGGTTCCTTAAAAAACGATTATTTTTTTATGTTAATTATAAATATTATTTTCTAACCAAGAATATGTTTATAGCTATATTATTATAATAAAGTTTTTACCTTGTTAGGTAAATTTAACTACAGCAGTTACAAGTAACGCGGATTTTTTCTAGGAGATATGTATCAATGTCCAGTGTGTTAACACTGATGGATTATATTAATTAATTATTACACTAAGAGCTTAAGTAGAAGTTTAAAGACTTTGCACACAACCTTGACTTAAAGATTGTCCGTGATATGACTATTTAAAATAGTTTACAAATGCGATTGTCTGCTAACAGCGCCGTCGATATTGACTCGTGGTGTCAAGGAGATTGTAACGCCGCAACTAACATTAACTGACATCTAAGTAATAAGTAAGACGCGATGTATTTGCACCGAGCCCTGCGGACGGAGGTCAAGAAACTTACTTCGAGTTACAGACCTTATAAGCTCGGGATTGAATGTTTGTGGTTATATGTATACAAACGCGTCTGTTTAAAATTATCCTACTAAATTTATTATATTTACTCTAAGATTAATTTAATTTAACTAAGCTTAAAACTTACGTTTAGATTTATAACTAGGTATGATTGTCGGTAAATTCAATTCTTGGACTAGACGCCTGTTGCCGTCTTCGTCTTCAAAACGCCAAACAAAATGATTAAAAGTTACTAAAACTTAGTTTACAACTTTTCGCGGGTGGTTTGTACTTGAAACAAGGAACGTTTAAAGATGCCGGTTTCGGCACCAAGTTATAGAGTGAAAACAAGAAAAGAAGCAAGAGTGAAGAATGAATGGCCCCGAGTAGACAGTGGCCAAGAGCGTGGCGATTTGAAGGACAGAGGACGTCGCGGGCCGGTTATTGAGGAAACTCCCGATGGCGCGAACGTCAAAGAAATCAGAACCGTTGCCGGTGTCAGAGACGAAATGTCGATCGGTGTATGGTTAAAGAGCAGTGAGTGAGTTCGTCAAGGAATAGAAAGGTGGGACCGCCGCACTTGGTAGCGTTCGAGCCCGGACTGACGGCCGGCCGTCGCGGCCGCGAAGAACGGCGCCCGCGACGGACGACAACGACGGACGGCGCGCAACGCGCGATTTCGCGTACGGCCCCCACGGCGCGCGCCTTTCACGGGAGGAACAGGTGAGAAGGGCAAGGGGTGGATTTAAGGGATAATGCCGGGGATGGGACGGGAGATGCTGTGGCCCTTTTTGATGATGTACTAGGTAAAATTTATAATGAAGCTCACTTGGACTTTATATAAACCAGCCGAAATCTTTTCGATAATATTGTTGCATGGTTTTAGAAAACACAAACTGTAAATTTTTATTTAAATTAACAAGATATATTGTGTATGCATCATTGAAGCAGATTTTTCGGTAAACGAACTATTTATTAAATATCCAATCTGTAATAAATATATTTCCTAAAGTGTTATTTTATATACAATCACCAAAATGCAGAAACTTTATCGGGCTGGTAGATATGACTTTTGTGCGTTTGGATCTTAAGGAATTATAAAAAAATCGTTGCCCCTGTTGATATTTTTTGGTTACAAAAACCCCAGACATTTAAGTCTCGTTTCGGTGTTAAGTTGCAACCAATAAAAATATCTTTATTTAGTCATGTCAGAAAAAAATTGTAAAAATATTAATATAATTTCATGTTAAAATGAAATGAGTTTATTACCTTTTTACACATAGAAATTTAAAAAAAATTTAAGAAGAACCTAACATGATTCTATGTTTTAGCTAGTTAGGTCAACTTTAATATGAAAAATGTAAAAACTATACTAATTTTTTCGATCGGATGGAAATCCACATATTTTTAATAAGTTTTCTTATCTCCAAAATGTATTATTCCTGTAGGTAGGAGAACGTTGCTAGGCAATGTACATTTTCGGCCATGGCCGGGAATATCTTATCCGGACGGTTACCTTTTCCTATAAGCTTTCAATATTAACAGGTTACTGTTTGTCGTAGTCAATCAACAATACATATCAATGTGAAACTATAGTGACGTATTATACCGAAATCAAATAAATATAATATTTATATTTATTTACCAAATCGGAGAAAAAAGTATGTAGAAAAAGCATATTTCTGGACTCAATGATTGCAAACCTTACCATCGCATCGTCCGGAAATATATTGCTTTTCCTACATGTTGCACAACATATTAATTTTAATAAATCATAAACAAAGCAATACGAGCAATGATTCCTATAAGATCAGCGCAAGCTTTTTGGTTTATAGGTGTTTAAACACCTTAAGGGGGAGGGAGGACAAACAAATTTTGGAGATATGAGACTAAAAACTAATTTTTTAGGAATCTGCGGCAACTCAACGATTTTGACAAAATTTGGTATACAGGGTTTTTGTGGCGTGTACGTCTCGATCTCGAGATATTCATCATTAAAGTTTAAATTAAAACTTAACCCATTTTCACTATATTTCTCTTTGTTTTTGCACACAATTCTTGATTTGCAGCTAAAGTGGCATACTATTTTTGATTTTTTTACCTTTTAAAACCCTTTTTTTTCTTATGTATTTTACTTCTCTTATCAATAAAATTTTACGAAAGTTTACTTTAAAAATGCTTATGCAATTTAATGCAAAAATAATGTTAAATACGTAGAAAAACCGGTTTTTAAAAGGTGAAAATGTTAAGAATGAAAATGCTAAGATGATAAATGTATTCGAGAAAGAAACGTTTTCGTACATACACTTCATGTCAGCTCGATACGTTCATATTGACTTTTAGTGTGTTGAACACTAGCAGGTATGGATTAGACAAAGAATGCCTTCATGTAAACATTCAGGTCAGGATAACATGTCTTGCTTCGTTGTTGCTTTAGACCGTCGTCTTTCTACGAATTGGCAAAAATTTCCTATGACGTGTATAGTTCCATTATGACAATTTTACAGTAATTTGTAAAAGATTCAAATTAAAAAAAAACTAAAAACTTACTTGAGAGGACCGAAAAATAGGCAACTATTAGTCATACCACGCAAGTGACAAATAATGGATTATTGCGTTTTAGATGACAAAATAGGCAAAATCTATACAAATGGATATAACAGTGTCCTACATAAACAGCACATCGCATACATCAAGTTGTAAAGCAGAATGGCTAAACGGATAGTTCGTATATGTCGAACGAAAGAGAAGAATGGGCAGAGGGTTCGAAATGATAAGGTCTATTATGGTCTAGTGACATAGTTTTAGTTTATATTATCCTAACCCAATTATATTAAAGTAACTTTTTTTTAATTTCATACCTGTTTATCTAAATAAATTAGGTTTTGGGATATTTTTATTTTATAACACATAAAGTTATTTAAATAAAAGCTAAACATGGCAGAAGAGTATTATAATCTTCAGTTAATAGTTGCTTTATTGTGTCTTTATTTTAAGTTTAAATAAACAAGAACTTACGTTTTGTGGCTTTATATAGAATATCAAGGAATGTTGACTGTTAACCACTCTTTGTTTTATTTAGGTTGTCATACATAACCATTTTTATTAGCTGTTTGACCGTGTCGCAACATTTTTCTAGTTTTCTTTAAAAAATCGTTTAATTCATTACTTTACATTTTTTATTTTATATTGATGTTTATATCATTTTCCTATTAGAACATACCGGTTGCTTTTCATAGGTGACATTCTCCCAAAACTTTTTTAGCTTATAAGACAGAAAAATAAAATTTGTCATATTGATATTTGGCATAAATGTTTATTGGTTGATCTAATTACTTGTTTCCTGTATTTTCGGTTTATGTGGAGGCACCACCGGTATATTTTATCTTATTTCGACAGTATATGTCATTTTGAATACAGTGTCAACAAATATGTCATTTTTGTACGACCGGGCGTAAAATAAAATTTTACGCTCCCATTTGAGGGCATAAAATTGCACTTTTACGCGCTAGGGCAAAAAGTATTAAAAACGCCTGCATTTATAAATGAGGCGTATAATAACAGTTTTACGCCCTAGGGTAAAAACTAATTAAAAACGCCAGCATTTATAAATTTATAAAACAATAATACAATTAAATAATGCTTCACTTTTTTTTTTTTTTGGTAAAACAACAATTTATATAGTTAAACATATGTTAAAAGTATACTGATTACAATTTAAAACATTAAAAGCTGGGAAATTTTCTCCTAACTACAGAGAATGCTTGTATATTAATTTCAGTGGTACAAAACTTATTATTTGCACCTTTTGGCGTAAAGGACTTTCACGGCCACAGCTCATTGAACTTTCAGCCGCGGGCGTAAAAGTGATATTTTACACCCTTGGTACAAAAATAACTATTTTGAGCCTTCTGCTTGGGCGCTATTTTAAATAAGGCTTTATCTACGGTAGGCCCAATAAATTAATAATATTGTTGGTAATCAATAGTATTATTAGGTTTAATTAATGGTTTGCAATTATTTTTCTCTTTGAAAAAAACCTTTTTGAAATACCGCCTGTATAGTACCAAGTTGTTATTAATAAAATGTTTTCGGGATATGCAAACGGGCCACCTCCATTGAAAAACAAAAATAGGAGTTATGCCGGTAAATAGGATTTCCAAATTTTACCTCGCCTAAGTCGTAAAAAACAAAAAACAATTATTTACATTTTTTATGGTTACTTTATTTGAAATTAATCGTTTTGGCTTAATCATGGCCCCATTTATAAAGGTAAATCTTTGAAAGCAGAAATTTTACTGACATGTATGTGTGAAAAAAATGTATAATTATATTTGTATTACTTTCAGAAGACACCTATTATAAACTTTAAAAAGATTATTTATTCTGTAAGGAATAGGAAGAACAACTTTATGTATTAATATAAAAGTTTAAATGGCAGGTATTGGCTAAAACTAATCAAAATAAAGAGCTTAAATAAAATATCATCTGTTAAACCATTTTGTAAAGCAAAGTTTGTTTGGTCTAAGAGCTGTACAACCGGATATCTAAGCGTTTATTAAAGTTCGAACTTCGAACACTTTAATTCCTGGATTTGGAAGTTTGAAAGGTAGTTTTAAAGTTTTCGCCACGGTTGTGATAATTTGTGGAGCGCCAAGGAAAACTGGATTTTTAGTTTTAAAGTAAATCTGTTTTGTAGTAATAGTTTTACTTATGCCGATAAGAAGATTAATTTTGCAATAAGATTTGTTAAGAAACTGCAAAAAAAAAAGAATGTTAACAAATTTTTAAGGAAAATATACCCTCTTTAATAACATATTAAGGCCCATCTTTGTGGAATTCCTTATATTTAGAAAATAAAATGTAAAATAGCCATTTTCTGTTTTTTTCGCTAACAAAACTTTTGATAATTATTAGGTAAATCAAAACAGATAGGTGTTATACATATTAGGTATTTTTAAATATTGATCTTGGGTTAACCCGATCTATGAAAACCTGTTTAAAAAGGATCTGCCAATTTCTACCCGTGTTCATAAATTAATCGAATCCTTAACTCGAGCTGGATCCTGCTGATCCAGGCGAAAGCCAGGATTAATCGGGTTAAACAGAAGTGTCAAAATCACCTGTTTGGTTTTTGAGGTTTGAATAATTTATGTGGTGTTTATACCAAGAGAAAGAAGTACAAACGACAATAATTTGATATTTATTGATTATTTACAGCTTAAATATTGTTAAAATATTTAAAAAGAACTGCATGGCCAAAAACAAAGGAAAAAGGTTATGTTTTGTTTTGACACGAAGCCGATGAATGAGGGTCAAATGTATAATACGTGTTCAGAAAATAACAAAAATTTCAGTAAAATTTTATAAACAGCTGATTGGATCTAGCCAAACCGATAGAATCAATATTTAAGAATGCTTTCTCAATGTGTCACCCTATTTATTAGTACAGTTTCAGTACCTGGCTTTCCTTTAAAATTTTATTTAATTTGGTCGTTACTTGATGAAACTTTATTAACAATGATTTTATTTAAATAAAACACTATTTTATTGTTAAAAATTTTACTTAACAACTTGTGACACGTGTTTCTCTAACACTGTCAGGGTTGCCACAATGATTTTTATAAAAGTACTAGATTTCAGAAAAAAAAGTACTAGAATGTACTAGAATTTGACAAATAAGCTAAAGCTAAAAAATAGATTCAACGGGGGAGGGGAGAGAGTAAAATAAAAGTCAAAATAAATTCATTATTTTCTCCCAAAATTCTTTAAATTATAGGTTTGGCAAATCCCCTTTCTCTTCAATATCAGCCAATTGAACCCATTCAATAATAATATTAATAAAGGATAGACTTATGCGACATCTCTATTTATCCATTTGTTGTCTTATCAATGGACGAGTTGCACGCAGTATATTCTTATAATATGTGTGTCGCAGGATGTGTTACAAGAAGACAAATGGACAAAAAATGTTGGAATTTTTAAATGTCCTTTAGGGAAAACTGGTCGCATGATCCAAAACTAATAAGTACAATGTTTACTCCGATTGATAATATACAGGGCGAGTTATAACTAAAAATATGAAAAATGACCAAGAGTAAAGTACCTTTATTTTTAAAAATAGGACAAAATTGTATAAGTAAATGTTGTGAAGAATTAAATTTTATGTCAAAATTTAAAGTTATGCAATTAAAGTCAAAAAATTATATTTGTCAATTTTTACATTATGCATTAACAGTTTTTAACACGCTTTTATTAACTTGGGATGTAACTATCTATCTATCTATCTATCTATCTATGTAACGGAATCTTTGAGCCTAATTTTTACCAACTTCCAGCTATTCAATTTCTTTGAAACTTTGCACACGTATCAAGGACCGATGACAATGCAATAATTTAAAAACAGTATCCCGTTAAGTTCCAGCATTTTCCAGGAAAACCGGAAAAGTGAAAATCGTACGTTCTGGCGAAGGCGCCAGATTAGACAATTGAATAATCGAACTTGACAACATTTGCCGACGGGTTGGGGACCGGGATAAGGTTGCAACACCTTAGTTAAACAAACAAAATGGCGAAGGAATTTTTTAGTGAATAAACTGGAGCATTTAACTAATTGATATATCGAACTAAAAAATGAAAAATAAATAATAGTTTAAAAAACTAAAAAAACACGCTTTTATATGCAACCGAACTAAAAATTAGAAAATAATTTTTCATTACAAAAAGTTTGTCACTTCAGAATAAAAGCGTGGGGTGCTTAATATATTAAATGTTATAATTATTCTATTTGCAAATATCTATGAGGGAAAAGTTATGAAAAAATAGTAAAATGCACCCCACGCTTTTTACTCTGAAGTCAAAAACTTTTGTAATGAAAAATTATTTTCTAATTTTTAGTTCGGTTGCATATAATAGCGTGTTTTTTAGTTTTTAAACTATTATTTTTAAATACTTGGCTTAAGGCAGCGAATTTTTAAGAAATATTTAAAATTAATATATTTTCTTTTAAATGTTGCTCCCTCTTGCCCATTATTTACGTTGTAACGCACAATGTAAAAATTGACAATTTTATTTTTTTACCTCTCATGTTTTAACTTCTAATTTTGACATAAAATTTTATTCTTCACTACATTTACTTATACAATTTTGTTTTATTTTTAAAAATAAAAGTAGTGAAATCCTGGACATTTTTCATATTATTAGTTATAACTTGCCCTGTATAAGAGCAATTGAAGTAAAATTTTGTATTTATTAGTTTTGGACCATGCCACCACTTTTCCCAAAAATTCGTTTTAAAATTAAGAAACTTTTGGTCCATTTGTCCTCTTGTAACACATATTCTGGGACACACTGTATGTATGTGTGTAATATTGTAACAATAGGAAAATAATTTTAAAAAACGTACTAGATTTTGATCAGTACGTACTAGACCACTAGATTCTACTGAAAAGTACTAGATCTAGTACAAATGTACTAGGTGTGGTAACACCTAGTACATTTGGGGGAGAGTAAAATAAAAGTCAAAATAAATTCATTATTTTCTCCCAAAATTCTTTAAATTATAGGTTTGGCAAATCCCCTTTCTCTTCAATATCAGCCAATTGAACCCATTCAATAATAATATTAATAAAGGATAGACTTATGCGACATCTCTATTTATCCATTTGTTGTCTTATCAATCGACGAGTTGCACGCAGTATATTCTTATAATATGTGTGTCGCAGGATGTGTTACAAGAAGACAAATGGACAAAAAATTTTGGAATTTTTAAATGTCCTTTAGGGAAAACTGGTCGCATGATCCAAAACTAATAAGTACAATGTTTACTCCGATTGATAATATACAGGGCGAGTTATAACTAAAAATATGAAAAATGACCAAGAGTAAAGTACCTTTATTTTTAAAAATAGGACAAAATTGTATAAGTAAATGTTGTGAAGAATTAAATTTTATGTCAAAATTTAAAGTTATGCAATTAAAGTCAAAAAATTATATTTGTCAATTTTTACATTATGCATTAACAGTTTTTTAAATACTTGGCTTAAGGCAGCGAATTTTTAAAAAATATTTAAAATTAATATATTTTCTTTTAAATGTTGCTCCCTCTTGCCCATTATTTACGTTGTAACGCACAATGTAAAAAATTGACAATTTTATTTTTTTACCTCTCATGTTTTAACTTCAAATTTTGACATAAAATTTTATTCTTCACTACATTTACTTATACAATTTTGTTTTATTTTAAAAAATAAAAGTAGTGAAATCCTGGACATTTTTCATATTATTAGTTATAACTTGCCCTGTATAAGAGCAATTGAAGTAAAATTTTGTATTTATTAGTTTTGGACCATGCCACCACTTTTCCCAAAAATTCGTTTTAAAATTAAGAAACTTTTGGTCCATTTGTCCTCTTGTAACACATATTCTGGGACACACTGTATGTATGTGTGTAATATTGTAAAAATAGGAAAATAATTTTAAAAACGTACTAGATTTTGATCAGTACGTACTAGACCACTAGATTCTACTGAAAAGTACTAGATCTAGTACAAATGTACTAGGTGTGGTAACACTGAACACTGTAGCTTCTTTAGATTCGTACAAATTACACTAAGAAATAAATACAAATGTCATACTTTTATCATTTTTAGGTGGAACAGGAAATTGTTAAAGGGTATTTAAGATCTGTTTTTTCGTACCTCTATAAAGTTAGCACTACCACAGTTGAGATGAAAAATAGCATAATATAATTAATTTGTCGCTTTTTTGTCGTGTAATAAAAAACTGTCGCAATTAAAAAAAAAAGAAAAAGAATCAATGGTAGTGCTAACTTGATATCAAGTTACCACTACCACCTCTCGAAAACCATTTTCCAATTATCTGGTCCAGTGCCGTATCGGGCGGCAATTGAATATTTTTAACAAAAAAACGGTATGCCACTGACTGTGTAAATGTGTAAAATGTGCTTTTTTAGATAAGGTCAGTAAAAATACAGCTTTTATGTCTCCGATTTTTTCGTATCATGTCTGGAAAAAAAAATCGAATTAATTTGCACATTTTTAGACCATAAAAGAAGCATTGCGGAAAATGTTTTTTTATTAGGTTTTAAATGTTTTTATTACCATTTATGTAACATCAACAATATGTCTTTACAAAAAGATAGCTTAAATTCGAAAAAACCTTAAGGTTCTATCTTTATTAGCAACTAAGATATGTGCAAGTGCGGGTATTTGCAACCAAAAGACCTTGTGCTTTTAATTATTTTAACTATATAATTTTATTCTTTAAATAATTCTTAATTAACGCCCCAATTTGAACGAACCACTTATTAACCAATTAATAACATCTTTCAGACTTTTGGTTTATATTTTTCTGCGGTAATAAAAATAAACAAAACAAAAATACTTTTTAGTAACAAAGTATTTCAGTAATACTAAATAAATAATAATTTCAAAACAGCTCAAGATAGTAAACTTCTTTCCACGCGTCAACTTAACTTCTTCAACTTTTTTAACAATCTAACTTTTTTACTCTACGTCATCTCTTAACTATTGAGCTTAATTAATAATTAGGTAACAAGTAGGAAGTTTAATGAACGACGCAAAAATAACCGGTTAGAAGGTCTTTCTGGGTAAAGTTGGAAATTAAAAATAAATATGTCATATACGGGATGACTGGATTTTGTTGCAATTGCAGAGTATCTATCTTGGTTACTATTAGAGACAGAGACTTGCGGTTTTCGCGAATTGTTGCTACTTTTTGATGAATCAAAAGACACTAAAATTTTTTTATGACCCTCTTAGATGTTAACATACAGGAAAAAATCCATTTTTTTCAATTTTTCTTTCATTCTTGAATCCCCCCTGTATTTTAGTTGTTTTGTAATTTACAACAAAACTATAAACAGGTGTTAGTTGATATTTTTACGTAGAATCCAGTGGTGAAGTTAGATTTTTGAAAATTTTATATTTTTTCGAGATATAAACCAAATATATGCTTTTGTTTTGAAACACCCTGTATTTTTTTATTTATTAAATTATGTAGAATAAAAGCTTTTAAAAATATATAATGTCTAATGGTTATTTTTATTTTTAGCCCTAAATTTATGTTTTTAACTTTAAAATTGAATTTCGCATAGTGGGCCATGATAAAGACTTTATAACATAAAAAAAGGTAGCCCCCAATTCATAATTTCCAGCACCCCTATTCACCTTTTGGCTTCTTAAGTTTGTTTACTTATTAAAATTAATTTAAAACTGAGCATTTTGGATTCGCGCCACTGTAATTATACTCAAAACAGTGTCCAAAATTAGTATGTCCATAAGTTTTAGAAAAACATTAGTTTTAAAACATAATAAAACTAACCATGTATAAAACTAATGGACGGAGGTAAACGGGGCGCGAAAATATCTCTTTACCTGCACGCCTGTAAGGTCACGTTTATATCATAGGTAAATGGGGCGCCAGCCCTTTCCGAGAGGAGGTGTGGGTCAGGGCAGGTAAGAATTGCTATATTTCACATTAATAATTTGTATATTATATATATATATATATATATATATATATATATATATATATATATATAGATTTTAATAATGAGAAAATGTCGCTATCAATAATTGAAAGGCAGAAGAAAATGCTTCAATTATAAGGACAACGAATTGTTGCGAGTCATTCCACGCAAAATTTAACTCTTCCTTTTATTCAACGCATCCGGCTATATATGTCTTTCTTGAAAAGCTCAAAATACAAAGTTTACATTTGACTAAGAAACTTAAAGATAAAAATGTTAGAGCTAAACTAGACAAGAAGACATTTGCGCCCCGTTTACCTATACAATTTTATCGACCCCAAAATCCCTGCGCCCCATTTACCTGTTCAATAAAACTTTTGTGAAGGTCTTGCGCCCCGTTTACCACCGCCGAAACTAATACCTTTAAAATTTAATTTTTAATATATTTTTAATATTTATTTTGATAAGAGTTTTAAACAAGGTGTTCTACTATTTTGTTTAAAATTGAATGTTTTTTTTTTTAATCAGGAATACATATAAATTTTGGATACGGTTTTAATATAAACAAAGCTAATTGAAAATACCTATTTAGTTTTCAATTTATTAATCAGTAAACAAACTTGAGAAACCGAGGGGTGAATCGGGATGTTCGAAAGATCAAATAGTTTAAACTCATATTTGCTGTAAAATATAAATAAATGATGAACTTGGGATAACTTTTCTTTGGTTATAAAGTCTTTATCA
The DNA here is from genome assembly GCA_014170235.1 of Listronotus bonariensis. Classification (NCBI taxonomy): domain Eukaryota; kingdom Metazoa; phylum Arthropoda; class Insecta; order Coleoptera; family Curculionidae; genus Listronotus; species Listronotus bonariensis. Next base: position 6,601 of record JACEGR010003477.1, on the reverse strand, counting down.
TGGCCCACCATTCAAATTTCAATATTTATAATAAAAAAATTAATTAAGCATCTAAAAAAACAAAAAACCATTAGGCATAATAATTTTTTAAAATTTCTTATCCTCTAAAGTTTAATAAATAAAAAATATAAAGGGTGTTTTATAGGAACTATAAGAAAATTTATGTGTTTGGTTCCATATTTTGAAAATTATAAAATAAAAAAATCTTACACCACTCTATTCTACGTAAAAATGTCTATCATTATTGGTTTTTACTTATGTTTTAAGGTACAAGTTGTCAAAAACTAAGAGAAAATTTTTTAGTTTCATCTTTTGTTTCAAAAAAGTATCAACAGTTTGCAAAAACCGCAAGTCTCTATCTCTAATAATAACCAATATACCCTGCAATTGCAATGAAATCCAGACACCCTGTACAATGGTCGCCATAATTGTTGAACCATATTTTTTTATAAAAAAAAATCAATTAAGTTTAAATAAATCCTAGCGTATACGGGGTAGACGCAAATTAACAAATTTATTATAAAAGAAAACTACCTTTATTTTTGAACTAGGAACAAAATATTATATGGAACACTTGTCTAGAATTAAAAGTTATGTTGTAATTAATAAAAAAACTATTTCAAAATCGAAAATAAAACATACTTTATCAACTAACTCCGTACAGCGATTAAATCGAACTAAAGTAACTGTAGTAAATATTTCTTATTGCCCTTCATTTTTGATCACATATTAAAAATGTGTTAGTCCTCAAGTATTAAATACATTTAAGTCATTTAAAATATAAAACGTAACTTTATGCTAATTTTATATTCAATTAGGCTCAAATTCGAAATTCTCTTTAGAATAACGTTCAACATCGTTTTCGTTTTATAGAGAACGCCTTTACTCTTCATATTTTTAAATTTATTTTCATGCATTTATTTTTGGCTTAGATTTAGTATAAACATTTTTCCTATTGTCATAATCCTTATTAAATTTTATTTTTAAATATTGTAATAGAAAGAAATATATATATATATATATATATATATATATATATATATATATATATATATATATATATATATATATATATATATATATAAATTTAAAAATCTAAAGAGTAGCGATCTCTATAAAAAGATAAAGATGTGGAATATTACTTTAAACGAACATTTAAATTTGAGGGTTTAAATAAAAAAGCATAAATTTATGCAGAGCCGCACCCGAGGGGTGAGCCGGTGAAGAGACCACCTCAGGCGGCATGTTTAGAAGGGCGGCAAAACGATCCTTTTCATGTAAAGTTAGTTTTTAAAATTTAAGAAATAAGAAGAGGAGGGGACCTTTTCTTTTTGTTTTTTTGCTCTTCAAAAATTTTCTACCTCAAATTTTATTTGCGGCACTTTTCCTCGGGCCGGCCCTGAATTTATATTTGATATTTTAAACGATTTAAATACATAGGGTGTTTTTCTTGAAACAGAACGAAACTTTAAGGTGTAATTTATTATGCTATTTTATAAAAAAAAGTTTTTATAAACATATGTCCGAAGTTGCTTCCTTACTAAGATACAGGGCGTTAAAATTTAAAAAAAATCACTTTTTCTCTTAATTTTTTAATATGCTTAGGCCGATTTGGATAAAATTCGGTAATAAGGCGCTTCTTTAGCCCTAACCAGATTGTTAATATTAGGTCCAGTGGCGTCTCAGTTGGCACCACAACTTGTATTATTGAGAAAAAAGTATGATTTTTTTGACGTTTTTATATTTTTTTGTAATTAAGCAATTAATATTACAACTTTTTGTTTTTTGGATTTTCTTTGTATCTCGCTTTGTTTTCCAGAAAAAAAAATTGGAAAAGTATGTTAAAAGTATCCATAAACAGCAGAAAATAAAATTTAAAATTAAAAAATAAATAATTTTGACCTTAGTAGATGAGGAAAATGATGATTTCCCATAAAATACGCGACTGCTCATTTATTTTAAAGCAAATAATTGTTTATTTTTAATTTTTGTTTTTTTATTATGTCGTCTATGGGTACTTTTTAAAAGAAATTAAAGTGACTTCAATCTTTTTATCTCGAAAAGGAACCTGCATACAAAAATACAAAAATAATACAAGAGACTAAAAAGTTGTATTTATAACTGCTTAATTACAAAAAAATATATAAAAAAACGTCAAAAAAAATCAGTGGCGTACTTTCTTTTTCAATAATATAAATTATGGTACCCACTGAGACGCCACTGGACCCAATAATAACATTCTGGTTAAGGCTAAACAAGCGCTTTTATTACTTTAAATAATGTACCAAATTTTATCGAAATCGGCCCAAGCATATTAAAGAATTTTTTTTTTTTTTTTTAATTTTAAAACCCTGTATCTCAGTAAAGAAACTCCGGACATATACTAGAAAAAGGGGAAAATTATATCTTCAATATATGTGGAACTGACTTTTATTAATAAATAAGTTTAAGCAAATATTTTGTTTAATGAAGCTTCGCAGGTCTTAAGAAAAATAAGTAAAGTATAGGTTTTAAAAAGAAAGATAAATATACATTTTAAGAAATAGGTCTTACCTTTACAATAATGGTTGTCTAGTTTTTATATTGTTATAGGCGCAGCATTTACCTGAAAAAAATATAATGTTTTAAAATGACTTTAAAGTATACTAGGATGGAATAAAAATATTTCGGCCTAAAGCACAGAGGGCGCGAGTTACCGTTATATGACTACATATTTAAATATGCATCATGTTTTGATTATTTATCTTTAAGTTTTAAAGAGAGCGCGTTAAGGTAGTTTATTTATAATATTAACAGTTGGTAAATGGTATAGTTTTTCACTTTGTCAAGCATAAAATAAATTGAGATATGTATGGGCAAATAAATTTCGTAATTAGGATGCGTAACAAATAATCCATGGGAGTCACCCTTAAATTTTATCAAAGTATTGGGCTCTCATTAAAAAGATACTTTAGTATAGAATTAAAATAAGAATAGCAGTGTTTCTACAGAAAATATTTAAAATATTCCGAGTTTTCAATCGGTAATTAAATTAAAAATTTAAATTATAAAATGTATGTGCTTTATTAAAAGTAAACAGAATACCGGTGTAGGAACGTACTCCCCGACCGGAATTAAAAGCATAGAAAATATTCTAGGTTGGATGTGAGGTGTTCGCGTCGTTGTCAGACGAAATGCGGAAGCGGTAATTTGTAGAAAAGTACATAGCAGAAAGGTGGAAGGGATTCAAAGCATTTATCGCCTATGGACAGTGGTTTGGTGACCATACCAGTATATTACTTCCTGTTGTAAAATAAAAAAAATTGTTTTAACAGTCTAGTAACAAAAATATTTTTTATTTAATAAAACAGTCCTAGGTTTTGTTTAAAAGTAGTCTCTCGTCACCATAATGTGACATATTCTTAAAAATATATTTTAATAACAAACTTCAATTTCAAAAAAACTAGGTGTTTGTATTTACATAAAAGTTAATGGTACTTTTTATTAATTGTATCGTTGTCCTACGTAAAAGAAAAACGTCTCAACAAATGTAAAACTGCTAAAGAATCAATTTAAAACCAGAAATCCTTTTAACATTTCATTTCTTTGCTATACCTTTTATTTGCGAGAAAAACCGAAGCAAACATAGTCTCTATTTCCGACTATACTCTTCTTTTAAATATTGAATCCAAATGAGGTTCCGAGCCCGATTGACACAAATAGAGCAGCTCGCGATAAAAGACCGGCCTGTGTCGACGATAAATCACCCTTCCAGGATGAACTTACCCTTTTTTGTACTTTTATGACGCCTTTGGGCAGACCGAAATTCGTATATGGATCATGGGTGCACGACCTTTAAAAATAAAATAATAAACTTATAAACACATTATTCTCGACATTATTTAAATAGGATTTTTTTTATAATAATTATGACAATTAAGGTCGATTTTTCCATATCCGTGCCGTGTCCGTTTCGTGTTTTGTCGGTGTCGGACAGAAAAAAACTATATATATCTTATATAAAGAAATTTATACAGAGACGTGTCCTGGACGGGGCCCGTCAGTGCCCGACTCTTTGAAATTGCTTTAGTGTTTTTATGTAACTCGAATTGGTTCGCCGGTAGTCGAACTACGTTTTTCGTCAAACTACAATTTTCTAAAAAAGTTGTTTTTTTCCTAACTTTCTGAGCAAACAGCCAAAAATAAGAGGAAAAAAGGATCGACAAAAAACACTAAAGCAATTTCAAAGGGCGTAAAATATGCCATCAAAACAATTCACAATACAATAAAAAGTGACTAAATATTAGAAATTTGAAAAAAAAACTTTTAAATGCATTTTAATTGGGGAACCAAATTTAAATGACAAATACTTAAAATTATTATAAGGGGTTTAACCGTGGTAAGATTTTTTTTACATGTAGATTTAAATTTTGTTTGAGCACCGAAAAAAGACAAACTTTTGCAAAAATGAATCTCCCTAATAATTCTTGCGTTTATAAATCCTAAATCTTGTCTATTTATTTCGAAGATGCTTTATTTCGCGCAGGCCCATGAAAATATTTATTAATAAACAAAAAAATATATATAAATTTGTAAAATAAAGAAATTATGGCAAATTTTATGTTAGGTAAATTTACTTGGATTTCTTTTTAACCAAAAAAGTTAATTTTGAGTTTTATTATAATAAATGTTGGAAAACAAAATAATGATTCTTAACCAAACAATTTTACCTGATCCCTGAAACTTTACCAAAAACCGGAGTGAAGTTAAACGCATTCTTCAATCCGGATTCAATGTGAGAATAACCCTCTTGTTTCGTGAAGTGAAATGGGCTTGATTTAAACCACCTTAATCCAATCTTTAAAAATTTTAGGAATGGATTTTTATTTTTTTGATCCTGCTTATTTGCTTAATACTGACCGTTAATTTCGAGGATTTCAGTGGTATTTACCCAGGTGCTTAAGATTTGATCGGGATAGACCCCTTGAAATAAGCAAAGTAAGCTTTTTCGACGCACCCACCTCTTCCAGGGGCGCATTCAGAATCGATGCCCGGTAAAGGCGCGGTAAATACATGCGCATTAAGCAACACCTTATAAAAACGAAACATAGGGAACAAATTCGTTTGCCAAAGTCACAAAATCGGTAAGGTATACCACACAACATTAAGTTTTAGGATAAAAGTATAATTTTGCTTTAAATTATATAAAACATTTCTTATCTACAACAATTTTTTAGTCCATTAACTCTTTCTATTTCAAATTAGTAAAATATTACCTTTTATATTTCTTAAAATAAATATTAGTTTATAAAAAAATTCTAAAGACAACATGTTTCTTATCTTTTTTTTAACTCAGTGACGATGTTTAATGGAAAGTAAAAGCTTGGATTTCTCTTTCGAGCCAAAAAGTATTTTCCCTTTCTAATACATACACTGTATATGTGTCTCAAATCCGACCTTCCTTGGAATATTGTTCTCACATCTGGGGCATGGCGTCCTCCACAATCCTAAGCATTCTTGATTTAATTCAAAGAAGAGCTATTCGTCTCATTAATGATCCTTCACTTACAGAAAGGCTTTCATCTCTTGCCAACGTCGGGCTGTCGAAAATTTATCGCTTTTATAGGTACTTTCATGGCTTTTGCTCTGAAGAATTGTCCAGTATAATACCTCCACTCACGGTTTCCAACAGAAAAACTCGTGGTGCCACACGTATGCTTCCCTATACGGTCCAACTGGACAGGCTCCGAACTAAATTAACCAACTTTGTATTCTTAGGTTTTTAAAATCATACCTTTGAATTTAAGGCACCCTATACAGTACGGTCCTAAAGTCCGTCGGCCGCCCTCTTCTAACTTCTGAATTGTTAAGAATCTTGGAACAATAATTTATGACCAGGATCTGCATTTTTTGACATAACAATGACAGCTCTACATGTCAAAGTAGCAGCTGAGTGCCATTTTAAAATATATTTTTTCTAAAATAGAAAGGGATTTAAGTTTCAAAATAAGATACCTCATTTTGAAACTCCTGACCACACAATGGTGGTACTTTATTAATTACCAGAAAAACCCTATTCAGATCAATGATCTGAAAAATAAAGCGGATAGCTAATAGAAAATGTTCCCCATATATTTTCAATAGACCTGCGCACGAATTTTTGACCCCACACTGGGAGAGTTGCTGTACACCTTTGCACATGCGCAGTTCTCATAAAAGTTAGTGTTTTTCAATTAAAATCCAATATAGTGTTGGCAACATTGACAAAATTTGCAGTATTTTAATAAATATAGTGGTTGGAACACTGAAAATGTTTACCTACATAGCAACAGGGCCACACTCATGATAATTTGGGATTTTCCGATTGTAAACGCCAGGTAAAATTGACGCCGTCAGCCGCCCAAAAACCAACCTCTCATCTACGGTCGACCGTTATTAGTCATTTGGTATTTCGCTAAGCACAAATGAAAGGACATTTGTGCTTAGCGAGTCTTCGTGTTTTTCAGTGGTGTTTTTAACTTTTGTTTATTTTAGTTTTGATAAACCAAAACTAAACAATGAGTTATTGTATAGTGTTGTTTTGCAGAAATTGGAAGGTTTTTCTTGTGGTTTTGATTGCAAA